>VZRS01012785.1:322960-433248 GCA_013398055.1 Ifrita kowaldi
ACAAACAAACAAAAAAAAAAAAAAAAAAGAAAAGAAGACCACCACCCAATGATCAGGAAAAAACAACAACCCTCAGACAACATCAGCTTGGAGCCTTTTTTCTGAGCCCAAGCAGATCTGTTTTCACAAGAGAATTGTGAGTGTCTTCTCACGGGGTTTTTGCATTATATCCCATTTTGGGAACACCTTGCTGCCTGGGACAATGCACCACTGGGGAGCACAAACACCCATCCTGGGAGTATTCAACAACTATTTGCCAAGAAGACCTAATGGTCCAAATATTCTCCCTGAAACGCAAAACTATCCTGACCAAAACTGCTCAGCTGTGACTTCCTGAAAGGTGTTGAAAAATCTGGCAGGGTGAGGAAAAGCCCATGAAATTTCCTTGGGAAATTGGGCCAGCATTGCAAAAGGCTGCCGAAATTTCTCAGTTTCGTCCAGGTGGAGATTCAAGCTCTCATGAGAAACAAGAAAATCTGCATCTCCCCTGACACCGTGATGTGAAACAGCGAGTTAGCAAAACTTCAGGTGCTGTAAATTTTGATTTCCTGACAGCCACTTTAGCAAAGCTTCCCACCTAGAGACAGGAAAATTAATTATGCTTGCACAGCTTCTTTGTTTGAACTGAAAAAAAAAGCTCCCAGGGAAGTTTCGGGTGATTATGGATCCAGAGGAGGCTGCAGTTGAAATATTCATACTCTGGAGGGTTCCAGGCAGAGTCTGAGGCTGCAAATCCCATGCTTGGAAAAGGGTGTCTTCATCGCTTAAGGGCAGGGCACGGACTTTTTCTGCCTCCATCCCTCTTTGCCCGGATGCTGACAGGGATGTGCCAGCTATTCCCAACCAGGCTTTCTGCGCCTGCTGCCTCCTTAGCAGCGAGCTCTGCGCGGCGCGAAAGAAATGCTGCAAAGCGGCGAGGATGCAGAGATCACAGGGGACAAGAGGAATATTTTTCCAGCGGGGTCTCGGGGGAAGGAGGGGGAAAGACAAATAAAAGGACTTTCTTGGCTCCGGCGGCTGCTGGCAGCGGCGGAGCGCGGCGGGAGGGTTCTCCGTGCCTGCAGTGCCATCTCCCGGCAGGGCCCGCTCGGGGACCGCGGCAGGATGCTCGGCGCTCTCGGAGAGGCTGCGGAGGCTCTCGAGGGTGGGCACATGTTTCGGGAGGGCAGTGCTCAGCCTGGGGTGCTGCCCGCCAGCCTGCCGGGGCCTGGGCTGAGCGCCGAGGGGCTGAGCTTGCAGGGGAAGGAGGTAACACAGTGGTCTCGCGTTTTCCCCCGGGTTAATATTAGTGATGCCTCGTGTGGGGGGTGTCTAAACGAGATAGGTGTTCTCTGACAAATAGGATGACAGAGACCCTTGCTAAACCTGATGTCTGGACAGAAGGGGAAGAGTGGTGCTGGACATTGCAACATGGTAAAAATGAATATATCCCTGAGAAGCTCTCACAGTGTCCATGTGCTGTCCCCACATCTTTCCTCCGGCTCTTGCCTGTTCCTGCAGTAGTGTGGGGGAGCAAGGGCTCATCCTCCTGCATCTTCAAATTATCCATCAGTGGGTCCTGGGCTCCTCAGGCACCCCTGGCAGAGCAGCAGTGATATGGAGGAGAAGAAGGGTTGAGAAGGACTAGTTTTGACACCTTCAAGTGGCTCTTGCTCTGTGAGAGATTTTGAGCAGCAGTTTTGCTTCTGGGAGGGTGTACTTGGGTTAAGGAGCGTGGGGGCTCACATCTGAGTTCTGCACTGGCTGGTGAAGCAGGGGTGTATTGAGGGCTGGACAGAAGAGGGGGTAGCAGACATCCTGACCAGCTGGTGGAGGTGAGTGTTCCCCAGGGATATGCAGCCCACCAGATAAGGCAGGCAGAGGCAAGAGGAGAGACCAATGAACAGAGAAACAACCAAATTACCCCACGGGGCTGGGACAGCCCAGATCTCAGTGTGCTGGATCCCAGCTTGTTCCCATCAGTGGTCCTGCTCCGCTCTGGCTGTGCCCAGGTCAGCAGTGTCCCACAAATGCCTCTCATGGGCTGGATTCTTCGCACAGGCTCCTCTGACCTGGCCAGGGAGCAAACCCCAGTTTGGGAGTTCACCTTTCTCTGCCTCTCAGCATCTCCCAAGCATCTGAATAGTTGGGGCAGAGGAAAATGTCCCCCTCCAGCAACCATTTCAAGCCCATGCTAGGAAAGTGCTGTAATGCTCGGGGTGTAACAGCTCCTACCACATCACTCACTGCTGTAACCAGTGATAAATAACTGCAGTGACCCCGCTGTAGATCACAACTGTACTTAGAGACCTCTCTGTGGAGGTCAGCGTTCTGGATGAGTCGTGCTGGGTACTAATGGCTGTCCCCACCCTGCTAATTGAAGTAGGGATGGAAACAAAAGCACACCATCTCTTATTTTCGGACAATGGGCTCAGAGGAAAATGGTGACAACATTTTGTCAAGCAGTGCAGATGCTTTTAGATTCCTTCTCCTTCTCTTCTGGCTCAGTGTTTTGGCTTTTCCTCCTGGTATATCCTTCATGCTCTGGGAACCCTGTGCCCAGAAGTGGGCACAGAAGCAGGTCATCACTATCTCTAGGGTAAGCACAAGACATCCTTTTATTCAAAGAATTGATAAATCAGCTTAACCTGCACTTATGGACTACTGAAGAGTGTGAGGTGCTCACCATTCTCTTGATCTCTCTATCAATACAGACTGTTTTTCTAAAAGAGTTTGAAAAGTCCTGTGCTTGATGCAGGAGTGCTCAGGCTGGCAGGAGGGATCAGGATCATACCAAGGAAGAAGTCAGACCAGATGATCAAAATGGTCCTTGCTGTCCTTAAAGTTTATGAATGCAGTTTAAAGTCTTGGAAGCTCTGCTTCAGTCAGTTGGTTTAAGCATTAAAAAAAAAAAAAAAAAGACCAAAAACAACAAAACCTTTTGAATTTTGATTGCTTTCCCGTTCAGCTAAATTCCAATTCAATTTCTTCTGGACAAGTTCATAATCTTGCTTCTGCCAGCCAGGCGCTTTAATCTCTACCATTGTCTTCCGTTGCCAGGAGCAGGCAGGAGTTGTGGGGTGAGGGGCTGTTTGGCACTGTGCTCACAACCATGGTCAATACCTTGTATCTCAAACATCCTTAAAACTAAAAGCAGGGAGGGAAGGAACTGCCAGGGATAGATTAGTGTTGGCTGCTGACAAAGAATCACCCAGGCAAGAAAAAAGAACTGGGAAAAGGAGCAAGATGAGATGTGAATACACTCAGCTGCAGGGGAACAATATTTCTTGTACCAGCAATGAATACCGTAACAGGGAAAGACTTGTAAGCATCTTGATTTTTTAAAGTATGTTCCTGCTGCCACTGTAACAGCATGTACTCACAGATAAAGGGTGTTTAAGAGGAATGTGAGAAGGAGGAGCACAGTTCCCCAAGTAATTTTGTTTTTTCCACAGAGAACTGCTGCATGGAAGCAACAGGCACAAGCTGCACCATGATCTTGCAAGGGATGTAATGTGCACCAAAATCTTGGCCTTCACTTAAGGAGTGTTGGGAAGGAGGGAAGGGAGGAGGGAAGGGAAGAAGGAAGGAAGGAGGGAAGGGCCTGTAATGGTTTCCTCATGGACCAGAGCTTTCTCCTCTTGCAAAGGCTGCTGAGGGCACCTGCCAGCCCTGGGCTTGCAGAGCAGAGGTGAGGCAGGGAATGTGGATGTAAACAGACAGCAAAATGATCAGATGGGATCTGGAGGCAGCCACACCCATGTCGAGCTGTTGGAAATTAGCATCAATTAGAGGAGAAGGAGTTGGCACTTCCAGGAAAACTTCAGCGCCTGGAGTTTTGGACATGTTGACGCTCTCTGGAGTGCTCCTGGGGGACCTTTTAGCAGCACAGCTCTCGTGTTCTGTACCTTGTCTCTGCCATATATACTCAGGGTTATTCTGTGTCTACACCTGGGGGAGGTCCTGATTTCATAGCGACCCCCACAAGCCCTTCTGCAGCATTGCCAGGCTGCCTTGGATGCAGGACAGGGACCACATTTCCCATGACATGGACAAGGCCATGCCGGGCAAAGCACAGGTCAGGCAGAGGATGTGGGAAGTGATACATTAAATCCCTGCTTACTGTCTATCCACCACCCAGACAACATGGGTGGGAAGATGCCACTAGCATTAAAGGTTTCTCTGCTGGGAAAAGTCTTTCTCTGCTCGAGCTCCTCTCAGCAAGAAGCAACTCTCGATAAAACTCTTTCAGCAGCGTTGATGGCAGACTGAAGTGAAGCAGCAAACACAACCCCAGCAGGAGACCGTTTAGGTTATTATTTTAATTAATTGCACATGTAGTTAAACTGAAAGAAAAATAGAGACGTGACACCCAATTATTCAAATCAGTTTCTGCCAGTCACACACTGCTGCTGCTACCAAGTCCCAGCACAAAGCTCTGCCCTCTGCTATCTCCAGAAATGCCAGATATTTGCATCTCAAGGTTGGTAAGCTATTGTCATGCAAGTTTTCTTGCTGTGCAAAAGGGATGAGGAATTGTAAATCTACCAGCGTGGTCCCACAGAGAATTGCATTTCCTAGAGCCAGTGAATCATTCCCTCCAGTGGCAGTTTCTCCCTAAAATGTCTCGTTCTTCACCATGCAGCACAGACTGCTCCAGACAGGCTTCCCAGTTGTCAAGGAAGACACTGGAAGATGCAGCTCCAAAGCCAGGAGAAAGACCCAGTGAGAACAACAGGGATTGGGCTCCTGGAGGGAAACATCTTCAAAAGCAATGTCCATTACCAAGGAGATGCTAAACCAGCTCCGATCGCTTGGAACGATTTCAGGAAGTTAAAGCAGAGTGCTTCAGGCTGGGAAAACTTTCAGTTTTCTTCTGTAGTGACCAAAAGTATGAAAATGAGACTGTCAGGCTTTTCAGGACTGGGGCTTTTGAATATGATTCCCCCTCGGGAGCAGGCATTGCTGGTATTTGCAGCTGCCAGTTCCTGTTCTCCCACCGTGAGGGCAGACATGCCTGTTTCTGTCTGCAATGCCAGGCACAAATCCCTCTTCATCCCCAAGAAGCAGCCCTGAGGCTGTGATCCCCAAATGGGCTCTCAGTGTGCAGAAATAAGGTGGTTTCCTGATTTCCTGACACACACTTCCCCCAAAGCAAAGGCTCAGTGAGATTCCTTATGAGGTCTCTGCTGAAGAAATACCAGAGATTTCAGTAGAAAGGAAAACTCCCATCTCTGGTCACGTCTGACACATCTGTGAATTCCATCCAGGCCATCCATGAGGGTGCTCATCCCAGCCCAGCTCAGCTCTGCAGCTTGTCAGAGCCCCTAGTGCCATGACCCCTGATACCCAGTGGGGATGAGAGCTGCCCCAGCAGAACCGGGCAGACCTGGTCCCCAGGGCACCTGTTGCCTCAAAGGGGAAGGTGAGTGCGTAATTTACCTGATTTTACCCCCTTTTCAAAAATCAAACTGTGGCAATGTGGTGATCCGCTTGTGCTTCTGCACCGTTGGCTCGGTGGGACAGAGGCCAGGCTCTCCCCTATGCTTATGTATCAGCTATTTCTTCACTCCCCCAGTCTAGCTGATTAACAAGTCCAATTAAACTTCGAGCCATCCTTCCCCATTTGCATTTCCCTTTGAAGTTTGCTCTTTCTATTTGAGGCCTAAGAAAGGTTTGATGTGTCCCAAAAAAAGTTGGGTATTTTTTTTTCCAGCTGTGTGAGTTAGTTTGACAGAAGATGTTAAATTTCCCTAGAATTCTGGTCCTGCCTAGATGCTCAAATTGTCACACCACCCTATTCGTAAGTAGGCAGGTAATTGTTTTGTTGCCTGAATTTGAAAGCTGTCCCTGCCCGTGGTAGGGTGGTTGGGACTAGATGATCTTACAGGCCCTTTCCATCCCAAACCACTCTGTGATTCTATTCACAGTTATTTCCTCTGCCTCCACCCACAGTCTCACCCCATGGTTTCACTGTAAGCCCTTCAGAGCAGATGCTCTCCCTGGGCTGAGCTGTGCAGAGACGGGAGAACAATTTTCACCACTCCCACTTTAGGAGCGGATGGAGTTAATTAACATCATCCACCTTCTCCAGCAAGGCCAGCCGCAGCAGTGCAGACTGGGGATCTCCTGCAGCCTTTCAGGGCACATCCTTAGCTGCCAGGTCTGCCCAAGCACATCGGGAGGGAGAGCTGATGGAGAGGCACAGCTCCTGTCTCCACACTGTGGACACCAGCCTCTGGGCTGAGCAGCCCAGCACAGTTTGCCCCAGCAAGAATGATGCTGTTGCTGGGGCTGGGGGTGACGCCTGCTCCAGGGGGGCCCTGCCAGCTGCTGAACAGGTAACACATCATCAAAGCATCATTTCACAGCAAGCAGGTTGTAGGAGAGGCTTTAATCACAGACTGTGTTCTCAGGCCCCACACTCCTCCTTTACTGTTACAGAGACATTTTTAAAGATTGTGATGTTTTGTTTTTCAATCAGTGCCATCCTGAAGTGGTGCCAACACCTTGCCTTCCCACAGAGCTGGGACTCAGGTCCTGCCCCACCCCATTCCAGCTTTGTAGGGACATTTTCCCCCAGTCCTAGATTTAACCTGCCAATCTGGTGACTCTCTTTAGGGAGAAAAACAGGCTAAGGACAGAATGTCTCCTGCAGCCTTCTCTGGAGTGATTATCTTTAAAAACTATACCTCCCCTAACCATCCCACAACTACAGACACACGTAACCCTGCTTTCCTCAGTGCCTCATTGAATTAAGAAAAGACTTTGGAAACTCTTGTATCCCTCATACACCGTCTGTGTCACCAGTGGGGTGTTGGACAGGAGGGAGAGGTTTTTGGAAGCTGAAGGGCTTCTTGCTGCCTTGAGGCAGCCCTTGAAGTTTGCAGCTGCCCCACAGCAGCCAGGCTTTGGATCCACCCTGCAGCCTGCACAACAAGGATCTTCCCCAAGGAATCATGATCCCCAGACTCACCAAGCTGCAGGGACAAGCGCAGTACCAGCCTGGGATGCTCGGGTTTGTGTACCCCCTGAGCCTGAGGCAGGTCTGCAGCAGTCACTGTGCAGTGTGAATCCAAACTCAGTTGTGTCTTCGAAAGATGCTTTTTTCCTTCTTAGGGTGCTGGGGGTAGTGCTCAGATCTGGAAACTTCAGAAGTCACTCCATATCTGCTTTCTTTTAGCTTGTGAATTTTTACAGAGAAAAACAGTCCTTCCCTCTCTCCTGTTGAGGTTTCACATGTACCACGGATGTTTCCAGACCCCTGGACATCACTATGGGGCAGCCTATTGCTGCGGTAAGACTGAGCAGTGACTTCCAGCCCAGGCTTGCTTGCCTTCCTCATCTTCCTCAGCACCCAGAACACACTTTAGTACATGTATTGAAGCAGCATTTCTGCTTGTGAGGGCTTGGAAAAGTTTGCTTGCATCATTGCTCAAATCAACAACAGCACCAAAAGAAAAGAAAAAAAATAACCAACAAACAACCCAACAAACAAACCCCAGCTTTAATTGCAGGCTTGCTGCAGGCAAAAAAAAATTAAAAAAAAAAAAGAGAAGCTCTTCCAGGTCTGGCCAATTTTCTCCTGCCTTTTCCAGAAAGTAGATGACTGGTTATCCAGGAGCCCAGCAAAACTGGTAAAATTCCAGCCCCTGCCACAAGGAAGCTCTTCCAAAATCTGAGCAGGGAGCAGTGGAAGGAGCCCATTCCTCACAGAGGAGATGGTCCTGATGGAAAGATGGCCCCGAGGAAGGGCAGGCTCGGCTTGGGACGATGCCTGCGGACGGCTCAGATTTGTTTGCAACAGGCAAATTTTCCAAAACAAAAGAGGAAGCTGTTTCAATAGAATCCAAACCTTTTGCCAGAAAGGTATCATTTTGGTAACATATTCAGGGGAAACCATTCAACTTAATGGTTTAGATTTATACTTTATATTCTATTGCGATTTGCTCACCGTATGTTATGTAATATATATCACACACCCAATTTGCATGCTGAATTTTAATATGACAAAAATGCTGAGAAAGTGTCGCTTCAATTTTCCAGAACAGCCCTGAGGAATGTTTGCTTGACCAGAAATTTACATTTTTCATTCCTGTTTGGAACAACAACAACAAAGAGGTCGATATTTCCCATGAAACAGGACTCTGGGGCTCCGACCTGTTCTCCTAGACAGTCTGGGGAGAGCAACTTTAAAGGCAGGGCAGGCGAAATACTTTTGGTGCTTTCTGTTCTCTGTCCCGTCCTACACCGTAACAACCAACGTCTTCAAACGAAACAGCTCCTCGAAGTCGCAGGAAGAGCAAAACCCCTGACCCAGCCCCGCCGTGCCCCGAAACCATTCCTCTTCAGAGAGCACTCCCTCTGGGCGAATGAACTTCAAATAATTCCTCCCTCTCTCCCCCTCCAGAGAAGCCCTAATGACACCTTGTCCGTGAACTTAATGTGTTTTAAACTATCTCCATGCCTGGCCACATACTTGGAATGTCCCCTAAGGACTGCTAAAAAGTCACAAGCAGGAAAAAAAAAAAAAGACAAAAGCTTCAGTCTGGGTCCCTGGGCTCCCACCCCCGTGGAGGGGAGGGTTTGCCTGTGCTCAGCGTTACCTTTTGCACACCCAGACGAAGCTCCTGGTAGATGGAGCCAGGCATGAAAGCAGCTCCAGGACAGCAGGCTGTGTTTGAACTTTTCACCATTTTCTCCCCCCGCTCCCCTCCACCACCATCTTGAGGGGGAATTTTTTTCTCTTTGGTTTCAAAAAGCCCTTCAGGAAATGATTTAGGAGCAGAGAGCATGGTCAGCTAATGGGCTGCAGCTGAGGCAACGTGGGGTTATGCTGCTGTCCCGTCCCTGCGACGGCTCCGCGCGCAAGGGGACTCTGCTCCTGCACATGACCGTGCCCTGCACGCCTGGCACATCCCAGATCCTTGGGCAGGCAGACCTGGGAGCCCTTCAGAAAATAATCAAAACCCCCAAACTCTCCACAGCAGCTGCCATCCACGTGAGCTGTTGATAAACAGGGACTAAACAACTTGTGCTCTTTCCCCTCCAGCACTTGCCATGTGTCCCTGCGTACATTGCCTTGCTCAGTGCGCTCCCGAGTGCCCCTGCAACAGCAAACCATCACTTGCTGCCCAGAATGCTGTATGTTTCCTGCATCCCCAAGATCTAGGCAGAGCTGTGGGTTGATAACAGGGAGATTTTTGGGACTGGGAGTATTTACAACTTCCCCTCTGTGGGTTGTCTTCCCCCAGAAAAGCAAGCCAGGCTTCAAACATGAGCAGCACGACAGCAGCCTCTGTCGAGTGCCATCTGTCTGGGAAGTGCAAAGGCTCTGGGGGTCACAGATTGCCCTGAGTTTCTCCCTGCCCCTCCACAACTCGTGCCTGGAATTATTATCCTAATTCCCCCACCAGTTTTAGAGGTGCAAACTCCATTTTGCATCAGGGTGGTGCAGATCTCTCTTTTGGCTTTTGTGGGGGATAATGGTTGAGATACCTCCTCCCAAGACAGCACACTTTTCTTGCAGAGCACCGCCCTCCCTGCCTGCTAGTTGCCAAGGTGACTGTGGCACAGGTGGTGGGCAGGACACAGGGCAGAGATGTGTAGCTGCTGGGAGGGCAAGAGGATAGGAGATACCTGAACAGGTCCCCGTGTTTTCCAACATGCTTAGTAGATGTAGGTGTCTCCTCCCAGGAAGAGAACATCTCCTGAGATTTCCAAAGTGCCACTCAGATGTCAGTGCACATAGAGACACCTAAATACATGTGAAAACCAGTTGTACCTCACACATTACTCCTAGAAATTATCTTGTTTGAGCCTACCTAGTAAAGAAAGGAAGCCAAAACCATGCCTGGACATTGAACAAATCCTGGCACTTCCCACCTGGATCTTCCTGGCTTTAAGTTTGCCTGGGGTGGAGAGGATGGATGATTGCCCTTAATGTTGGCAGCAGCCAAGAAGTGATGAGCCTGCATTCAATGGCTGGTGTCACCAACAGGGGCAAAACTGGAAGCGAGTGATCCATGGGGTAAAGGACAGCCTGGGCAATGCAGAGACCTTGGCCAGCATCCTGCAGCACTCAGCACTGCTACAGGGCATCCCAGACCTCCCTGGTGGCCCTGATCCCTTGGGCTTTCCATATTTACTGCAGACACAGCCCGACAGACAAGGATTTCAGCTTCATTCACACTCTTTCAAGTTTCCAATTAATAACTGAAAAATTCTCAGGATTAAGGCAGGCAACCACAAAAGCCCTTGGGTAATTTTGCCACCAGCTAAAAAAAAACCCTAAAAAACCCTAAAAATCTAGAAAATATTCATGAGAAAAACTGCAGACAATTCTGTTGCCCTTTAGAAAAGCCTTGCCATTTCCCAGCTAGCTCATCCCAGATGCTGCAGGAATCAAACTGATCCACAGAACAGGGTTGTCTGGGGTTGTCTCTGGAGAAGGTCACCCTCACCCCCAAAGCATGGGGCTTCTGCCAGCAAGCAGCAAGGGCTACAGGGCAGGGGACGGGAGGGCAAGGGCACATCCATATGTGGGGGAGATGAATGATGCTTAGGCAAGTGTTTGGCTTCTGTTTCCTGTTTTCCAGAGCTCTGGAGGCTGTACATGGTACCTCTGAGACAGGGGTGCTGCTGGGTGGTGGCCAAGGACTGGGCTCTTGGATGTCCATGGGGTGGGGAGATGGAGGGACAGACCAGAGGGGAGCACCATAGGGCTGAATTGGTGTCATGGGGGCTGTGACCACCCGAGGAGGGCACGCACCACCTGCCTGCCTGCCCTTTTTGCTGTCAGCTGCTTTCTTCTCTGCCTTCCCTGGTTCTTTTCCACCAAATTAAATTAACATTGTCTCCCACTGGCTTGCCACGGGCAACTTTTTATTTATTTTATTCCAGTATGCCAGCAGGGAAGACTTCTTAAAGTTGCCCAATTTTCTTACCCTGGTCTGGTATCCACCCAGCCCCGTCCTAATTAACAAAACATTGCTGTAAATGCACGTGACACCGTCAGTGGGCTGGGGAGCAGAGGCAGCACTGGAGTCAGACCTTACTCCTGCTCAACTGTCCCTCCTTTTTGGAGAAAGAAGCCAGGTCTTGATGTGGAGGGGCAGGACTGCCACCCCTACCCTCCTGCACATCTGCTCCCTCCCCATGCTCAGCTCCTTGGCAGGAGCTCACAGAGCTTCTCCAAGCTGCACAGGCAGCAATGGGGAAAAAAAAGAAAGTTGGGCTGCTTTTATTTTTTTTTTTTATATAATTTTAAAATTGTGCTTTTAATTTTTTTTCAAACTAAAAATACCCTCTTGTTTTAAAGTTTCCAAGCACGATGCCCTGAAGAAGCAAGAATGACAGATGCTGCCGAGTACAGATGTTTTGCTTTCCTTTTTTTAATTTTAATTAGTAATATTTTCCACACCAAAACTCACAGATGGCTATTCGTGTCGCTGCGACTGGATCAGGTCAGGACCAGAATGACCTGCTGGGGACATGGCCTAACCACCCTGCAGCACAGCAGTTATATTTAGGCAGGGCTTTGTCCCTGCCTTATTAACCTATTAGTTGCCATTGCCTCTGCGGGCACAACTGGGCTGCCCTCATCCTCATCCCCGAGGCATCCTGTTTCCTTTCACTGCAGGTCTTCTGGACAGCCATCTCCCCCAACTCTTCAGCAATCAAATGCCTGAGCTCACCCCACCCTATGACTCTTCCCACAGCCCTGCCTCCACCCTTCCATGCCCTTCCATCCAGGCTGTCAGGGGGTTTTTTTTGAGGATTCGTAATTTTAAATCAGTCCATTTGCCTTCAGGTGTCACATGCGGAGTTGTGCTTCTCTGAGACAGCATTTCAAGGCACGGCAAGGGTGCAGAGATGGGCTCTGGGTAGCAGTGGGTGAGATGTTACCACAAGGGTGGCTGGGGAGAGCACTGGGGAGGGGAAATTACCCTCTCGTTCTTCCCTGGTCTCCTATGTCTGCCTTGCAGAGCAATGGTGACTTCTCAGCATGTCTCTTGCTTCCCTGTGGGACTGTTTGCTCCAAGCAGCCCTGATGGAGAGCCACCTTCCTACAGGGAGCATCACAATCCCTGTGTCACTGCCTCCTGGCGCACCCACACGCGTGCGCTGAGCCGTGCAGAGGACTCGCTGCTTCCCAGGGAGGGAAAAAACACAGGAGCAGCATCAACTGATTTCCAGCTCTGTCCTACTGGGAAGGTTCCTGCAGGCAGTCTGGAGCAGTGATGGGTGAAACGCAGCTGTGGGGAATGCGGGCATGGCAGGAAGAGAGGGCAGGCTCTGCAGCATCTACTTATTTATATTATACAGCAGGTGTTTGTCAGGAGTCATTCATGCTGCTCCATCAGCCTGTGGAGGAAAGCCTGTGTTAAAAGGCTTCCTTAGGTTTTCCTTTGCTCTGAACAAAGCATTGCTGCACAGTAAAAAATCATGGGGGAGCAGACACCTGTGTGTGAAATGTCAGCTTGGTGAATCGTGGTGATGGAAATTGCAAAGCAAGAGGCAGGAATTATTAGGAAGGATCTGCCATGCCTGGCACACATGTTATGGTGTGGAACAGAGCCACTGCACCTTTGCCTGGGGCACAGGGTGTTGCTCTGTTCCTTGTCTTCTGTCGAGATGAAGCTGGAAAAGGTCTAGAGGGTCCTGGCAAAGATGAACAGGAGGATGGTTTCCAGGTTGGGAGCGGTTACCCAGGCTGGGGCCCTTCTGCAGCACAAAGGGTGAGTGGAGGAGGCATGAAGCAGCACAGGATGGATTACCTGGGGGTGTGAAGTTTACCCCGGCAGAGCACCCCATCTGCACTGCTTGTGGAGCCATGGGCAGGTCTCTGCAATGGAACAAACCCGAATTCCCCAGTACAGGTCATCTCTGCTGTGGCAGCTCATATGCACCTGGGCACTTACCTTCTTCTGGATCTCTGATGGAGATGTCAAGGGCCATCAGCAACCGAGCACAGCTCAGAAACCAGCACCAGAGTGAATGGTCAGAAGCAGGGAAAGGCTAACATGAGGCTGGGAATAGAAACAAGGAAAAGGTTTTGCTCATGGTGATGCTGAATATCACAGTCTGAAAGAGCCCAGGGCTTCTGCAGCTCAGGAACAATACATGCCTAATGAATGCTAAGAAATCAGCCCTAATTGCAGAGTTCTGAATCTTCCTCTCTAAGGTGTGACATGCATTACAAGACATCAAAGCAGAGGACAGAAGACAACCCAGTTTCTTCATTGTGGGCAGGTATGTTAGCCCCTAATCCTCTCCTAAAGCCACTTGGTGATTAGCGAGGCTCATTCGTCTTCTGAAGAGGCTGGTGAGAAGTCAAAGCAAGCACAGCCATCAGCCACGGCCCCAGACCGACACAAGGGCTGGGGCTGTATCAGCTGCCTGGGGAGCCTTGAGCTGCTGGGGCTGGACTATAACTGGGGACTTAAACGAAAAAAAAAAGGGGGCAAGAGGAAAACCATGCTCAAAAAGACCTCAACAGGCAGCCAAACTGGGAAGGACTGGGTTGTGGCATCTACAGGAGCTTCCAGCTCTCCTGTGTGGATATCCTGAGATAACTCCAGGGATATCTCGGGGAGAGACAACTTGCAGGAGAGCCTGCCAGGTGGCTGTAATGGGGCGAACCTATGCTAGCAGCAGCCCTGCTTAATGTCAGTAAATGGAGCAGAAATCCTCTGCCTTCCCCAGGCCACGGAGTTTCGTGTAATAGACCCCAAGTGCTCCAAAGCCCAGCCAGGTTTATGTTGCGGGGATATGGCTGTCTGCCTTTTATTGTGTTTTGCTGTGCTATCCTATTATACTGCACAATAAAACACTGGTTTCCTCCACTCATTAGCCATTTGCTTGTGCTTGAAGTGCACTGAGCGTTCTCACGTGCCTGTGAGGGGAGGTGTAATCTGCTCTTTAGGAGTCCCTCGCTTCCCTGCAGACCCTCTGCCTGCATCAGAAGCGTGGCCACAGCCTCTGTGTGTGCGTGTGTGTCTGTGCCCAGCTGCTCCTACGGCCACGGCAGCATCACATAAACACTGCTCTGGAAGTTACGTTCCTCAGGTCAAGCTGGCAAAAGCTGGGGAAAAGGAAATCCGTGGTTATCTGGGTTAACTTTAATTTACCCCCTTTGTGCACCTACATCCTAGATTAAATGAGATATGGGGGACCTATGAAAAATGGTGAGTTTGAGTGTCAATACAGACAGCACAGGTGGGAAGAGGCAGAAACGGTGTTTTTTTACTTTACTGACTTAGATACATCTTTTTCCTTATAGATTTTGGGGTTTACTTGGTTGATTTGTGCTGTCAACACTTTTATGATGCCTCTTAAATAAAAATAAGGCTATATTATAGGTGCAGCAGTCCAGCAGCTTATGATGCCCCTTGGGTGCAGGGAGGTAAACAGAGTTAACATGGGGTTTGGGCACTGGATGGCAAATCCAGGCAGGGTTTGTCGTAGGGGAGAGACAGAGCATCCATTTTCCCTTACTTTTCTACAGGAATGTGAGTGTAGAGAGAAGAACAGAACCATCTTGGTGCAGGAGGTGGCTAAAAGAGGCAGCAGGAGCTGCCGTAACCCTGCCCAAGACCAGGCTGGGCTTGGCCTTCGCTGACTGTGATTCAGAGGCAGCCCTGTGAGCTTGCAAACATGTCCTGCCACCTCAGCACATGAAGCAGCAGCAGCCTGTGACCCCCGGTGCAGTCTGCAGCTACCCCTGCACGCCTGTTCTGAAGCTCTGCTAAACCTCCCAGCTTCCAAGTGACCTGCCTCCAGCAAGGACCGATAGTTCCCTCTGCTGGGAGGACTGCGAAGAAGTGTCTTTCAGCTCCTTTTCCCATCTGAGGAGGACACAAAAATCAGATGTCCCGTTCCTGGGGCACCCTCACCACAAGCATCTCCAAGAAAATCCTTCCTCGGGTGTTACTTCCCTCTCTCCTTGTTATCCTGATAACTGTAGAGATGAAAAGGCAATCCACAGTTCACATTTAATGATTTCATTTGGAGGTGTTGATTTTTTTATGCCCTTCCCTGTGGCGGAAACGAGCTATTTCCAGGGAATTTCAGCTTGGTTTTTTTCAGTTTCTGGAGCATAGTCTTTGCTGTCATAGTTGCGGAGAAAAGCTGGGCGATGCATTCCTAATATAGCAAAGAGCAAATGCTTCCCATTTTTTAGATCTTGCAATTCTTTTTTAAGCCGATCTGCAAAATCTGATAACTAAGGAGTTTTAAAAGTTGGATGATATTAACAACCAAACAGAGCATCCGGCAGCGACTCTCCTTTATTTCTGGCTCTCAACAGGTAATTCTCCATTAGTCTGAGGCATGTGGTTATGTTTCTCAGTCAGATAAAACAGTCTTTTCTGAGTCCTGTCAGCCTGAAATCCCATTAGTTTTATCTGGATGGATTGGTAAGAACATAGGGGATGTTCCTCTTTCCTTGATTCAATAAAGGAGGGACCAAATTAAGAGCAGTGGGTGGAAGAAGAAGAAGAAAGGGTGTGCTGAAGAAGCAGAGGCTTTGTGTCTTCCAGGAGAGACAGCAGCAGGGCTGAGGAGAGTCCCTTCAGACATCCTTAAAAACCAGGTCAGGAACCAGCAGACACATTAATATTTTAAGAGCCTAAAGCAAGCCCTGCCCCACCTTGCCCTGCCTGATTTGGGGTGCAGGAACCCTGTGCTGAATTAGTTTATTGCTTACACCGTGACTCGAATCAGTTATGGTGGTTGCAGTGAGTAGCCTGTAGCTCTGCTGGCTCCGTGTGGCTCCTGCAAATGCAAAGTGATGCACCTGGGGAGAAAAACCACCAAGAATCTCACACAGCTGTATCCAACAGACAACAAGCTATTATCCTCCTGGAAGGGGGTTTGGCGTGGACAGCTTTACAGAAGTCTCAGCCTTCTGTTCATTAGCAGACAAAGAAGCAAGCACAAAGTTGTGCCTTATTGGGGGAGGAATGGAGAAGGCACCTGCGTGACCACACGGACCACAGTGAAGCTGCATCTTGGATGTGGCCTTGACCTCTGTCTTAGACAAGAAACAGAGCTGGAAGCAGCAGAGGAAAGGAAAGGTGACAGGTCTGATCAGAGGCACACAACAGCTCTGGTCACAAAGTGGCTAAATCACTTAGGATTCTGCAGCTCAGAGAAAAAAGCTGAATGGAGATGTTGGGAGTAACCTGACAGGTTAAAAGAAGGTGGCAAATGAAGTATTCCTTTTTGTTGTTGCTTGCAACACAAGGGTGAAGAAGCATCCAGGGAATTCACCGGGCAACGGGCTTAAAATGGACACAAAAGGATGCTTTCCTGCCACCCATCCTCACACCAACCACCCCGCCCCCCAGTTTGTGTTCGAATTGTGGAGCCGGCAGATCTTGTAGATGACAAGACTTTCATCTGTTTCCAAAAGCGACTGAGCAACATGAGTAAAAGAAAAAATAGCCCATCAAGAGCTATTAAGGGCAAAGATACCATCTTGAGAGGTGTGGGAGTGGGGAGGCTATGGCCATATGCGCCTTGTCTCTTGTGTTTCTCTCCAAAATTTTCACTAGTGGGAAGTGGCAGAGGGCAGATTTGGGAGGAGGAGCGTGGTTCTGCCCCTTGCTGCCTGTCCTTATGACCTTTGGTATAAATTTGGGGTGGGCCGGGCATGGGCAGAAGCAGAGCTAAGCACCCTTTAGACTCCAGGGATGAGAAGAATGGCAGGCAGTAAAAGAAACTCAGGCCCGGCCTTACCCCATCTACATTTCAGCGCGGCTCCTTAGCAAGATGTGCCGTTGCTTTCAGCCCTCTCTGCAGCCCGGAGAGGCAGAGGCACTGTCACAGGGTGGGTGATAAAGATGACCATAGTGAGGCTCACCAGAAGTCCCTGACAGCAACCAGGAGCATCCACCTCAAACAAAAACAGCAGGACAAGGCTGTAGTAGTGCTTCCCCAGCAAATCATCCCTTCTGGCAGCAATCTGCTGCTCTGGGACTCCCCCAGCAGTGAGCAGTTCTCTGTTCGCTAACTGCACCACCAATTTTGTGATTGCAAAAGGCTGCAATGCCTTTAGTCTGAGGCAGGCAGATGCCTGGCTGCCTGGTGAAGCCCTGCATGCTGTGGTCTCAGCTGATCCATTCCAGCTGAAGATCTGACTGGGCACGGAGGTAGCAGGAACGTGTTGTCTCATCTCCCTTCGCTCCATGTGAGCGTGTCAAGGTCCAGGTGAGCCAGTCCAGGTTACTGCTGGAGTTCCACCCCACAGTGCTGAGAGCAAAGACCAGTGCCCAGTGAGGCTCACAGAGCAGCACAATACCCACACCACAAGCTCAAGGTCATGAAATCACTTCTATCTACTGAAAAGTGAAAGCCTGAGATCTCAGGAGAAAACTCCATCCTGCCAGGCAGCCAGGGAACAGGCAGCTCTTCCCCAGAGGAGTTTCCTGACTAGGAAACATCATCCCTTTTCAGTCTGGGAGAGAAAAGAAACACTAAGACAGTCCTTATGCCAAATTCACACACAGTGCCTGAATTCACAGCCAGAACACAATCCCTCCTGCATGATGCCAGCTCACACAACAGTGTTTGTGCAAAATTCCTGGGACCCTTCACCAGAGGCAGCATTTTGTATCCAGGAGCATTCAACCTGTTGTTAAACAGAGGCCCAAGCCAAGCCAAACCCCAAGCAGCAAGTCCACCTCACACAGTGTGAAAGGACAAGGGATAATGGTTTTAATGGTTTTAAACTGAAGAAAGGTTGATTTAGATTAGGTATAGGAAATAAGGTTTTTTACAATAATGGTGGTAGAACAGGGTCCCAGCTTTCCCAGAGAGGTGGTGGATGCCCTATTCCCTGGAAACATTCAAGGTCAGGCTGGACAGGGCCCTGAGCAACCTGCTCACAGCTGGGCAGTTGGGCTAGATGGCCTTTAAAAGGTTCTTTCTAACCAAAACTCTTCTACAATTCTGTGATTCTGTGGCTTTGTGATAGCAGAGGACTCTGAAGCCTTACCATCTCAGATAAAACACAGCTGGGTCTTGATAACCCAAGGACACAAATCCTGATTTTTAGCAGCCTTGATTTCTTTGGATGTTTCCTAGAAACCAGGAGCTTTGCACCCTGCTTCCTCAGCCTTCACTGAGCTCACCAGTCAGGCTGGACTTTGCAGGCTGGACTTCTCAGGAACACACGGGCAGAGCCAGCAGCAATAACTCCACATAGAGAGAAAGCAAGATCTTAACTTCCCCCTCCCTGGCCACATCCCCTGCAATGAAATCTGTGATTGGACTCCCCCTCTGAGACATCCTGAGGTTGGAGCTGGAAAAGTAGAGAGCACCCTGGGACACCTGTGTTTGTACCAAGCAGTGTGAAAGGTGATTATGAGGTTGTTCTCAGCTGTGATGACTGAATTACCTCTCTGCTCTCACTTCTGCCTTTCCCATATTTCCAAGAGATAATGATCTCATCTCCTAACTGTTGAAGATCACTCCTTGTCTGCACTTCTCCTCGCTGTTCCCCTCCTCTGTTCATTATGGGATAGAAATGTTATCGACCAACAATCACTAGATGTCAAAAAATCTTATCACAGAATCCAGCTGCCAACACAGCCTAAACGCGCTTAGGAAATGTCAGTAAATTACAGCAGAGAGGGAAAGTGAGCAAGGGAGGAAACATTAGGATGAGCAGTGAACTGCAATTAACTGCTCCACATTTGGAAGAAGCAGGAAATGTATGGAGGAAAGCAGAGTTAAGGGGTCATTGATCTCTGTAATTGAGGGGAAACTGAGAAATTGATGCTTTAATTTGGTTCAGCTGAAAGGAACGTGTGCTTTATGGGCCGTACTGGGGCAGAGAGACCACTGCTGTTGGGCACAGGACCCATCCTAGTCAGGTCACAACATTCAAGGTACTCCTCAGCCTTCCTTGGAAGGAGCTTGTCTGTGTTGCTCAGCTTGGTATCTCCCCAGAAAGGACTTCTTGTCCCATGTCCACGCCTAGACTGTGTTCTTGCTTTGGCACAGACCTGTGACTGCCTTCTTTCCAAACTGACTGCAGATCAGGCTTTGGGCATTGGATGGTCATCAAGGCAGATTGGGATCTGTCACCTCTAAGGATATGTCCAAGAGCAGCCTGCAGAGGAGTCAGGTCAAGGTTGTTCAGTGTGAGTTTTCCTCCATTTATCCCACAATTCCTTCAAAAATATCATGTGGAAGATACTGCACAGCCATTCCTGGCCCAGCCTTCTGCCGCTGCCCTGGGATTCACTGGGTGGCTGTTTAGCAGTCCTGGGGGTAGGGTGTGAATAACTTGGGGCTCCAAACACACTCAAACGTTGCCCTTGCAGGTCCAACTGTCTGCCCCAAGAGCATGCAAGGGTCAGCCCTGCAAAGCTCTGGCACAGCTGGACCACTGGTTGAAGCCAGCAGCTTACAGCCACACCACAGTAAAGCAATCCAGTCCCTCCCTCCCTCTGAGGCAGGATCAAACATCGCTGGAGAAGAACTGTCTTCTTCTCTATTTCCCATCACCACTGCCTGATTGCTCCCCATACACGTGTCTCCAAACATTTTGACTCACAGGAGCAGGCCTTAGGCAAAGTAAACTGCCACAAAGATCTGGAGGCTGTCCTACAGACCCATCCAGCTTCTCTCTCCTTCTCCCTCTCCCTCTCCCTCTCCATCATCTCCATCTCCATCTCTCCTTCAAAACTCTTATTCTTAAATCAAGCCTTCAGTCCCAGGGCTGTTTCCATCCCCCAGTCTCCTAAACCATGCTCCACCTATCCTGGACACTGCTTTCCACCCTATCTCTGCTTTCCATCTCACACTCCCCATGCTCCTGATTTTCCATTCTGCACACATCCTCCCTGAGCTGTGAAAGATGCTGCAGCAAACAGAGCAGAGCTGGAATGGAAAACACAAAACACTGCACAAACATGTCTCCATGACCTGGCTGATCCATGGGAACAGTCTGACCTTGGCTTTAATCCCATGGCAGAGGGAAGATGTTTTAAGGCTCTTTGTACCACTGAGGAAGAAACGCTGACTCGTACAGTTCCGAGGACAACCACAGGTCATCTTCTGTGACTTCCTTTTCATGCCATGGACGCCAGGTCCCGATCTGGGAACCACAGCCCTAATGTCCTGCAAGTGTGGGTGCCACTCACTCCACTGGGAAGTTGTCAAGGTCAGACTGCTCATCGCCTGCCAGATTAAACTGTCACTTGCAAAATCCACAGGCCCTTTGGAGATGTCAGCCTCTGGTAGTACAAGCTCCTCGCTTGTCACTGCAGCTCTGCTCAGCTCATGCTTTGCACAGCTGAGGCAGGCACCAAGAGGCACAGACCTCTGTTCCTCCATATGCTCTCTGCCCTGCCTGCAGCTGCTGCACAGTTGGGGGCTGCACAGCCACGAGAAGCTGTGCCTACAACTCTCCCCATGGTTGCAAAACCACAGCCCGGTCCAGGATTCCCTTCACAGCATGCACAATCTAGGTAAGGATAGGCCAGGTTAATAATTTTCCTTGAATGGACTGGAGGATGAGCAGAGGTTTGTTCTTTTTCCACAGGGTCATTTCCCCACTCTTTGCAATGAGACATTGCCATTTAAGAAATAGCAGATCACATTTATTTGGCCAACGAGTGCATCCAACAAAGATGCTCAGGGTTTGGAAAAAGATGCTCACCCTCCTCCAGGAGATGATGACATTTCAGTCTTTCTAATTAAGTTTGTGTCCCAGACCAGCAGAATCTGGAAGATATAAATCTCATTTTCCCCCCTTTGTATTAAATTGAATTTAATGTTTGTGTAAGATAAAGAGCTTATAGCCCTAGATATCTTTGTTCTAACTCCCTGTGGACACTGCTTAGGACAGCAGGGTCTTCTCCTTCGTGGCCCCTGGTCCTAGGAGCCTCAGCTGCATCTGCTGATAGCCCAGTCAGCTTACAGTGCAACCACCTCCCACTGGGGAATCATGGAGAGACTTAGACTTCTCAGCTGGTTTCAGACAGTGACCTGCAGCAGAGGAAAGGAAAAGCATGATTAGCACCATAGAAACTTGTCCTACTTAGGCAAAATGGTCCTTGTGGCTGTAACACCTCTGTTGTTGTGTATGATTTGGGGAAGTGACAGAAGAAAAGCTGAACCTCTAGAAATCAAAATCAACCTCTCCTGGGACAGTTTCTGTCTGTAAGCGGCCTGAAATACAGCAAGTATCTAGACACCCAAAGCCTGGACACAAAGCCTGCGCTCTGTCCCACCACAAGTGAAGGTGAATCTTGAAAAAAAAGCCATAATGACCCTGCTTTGAGAAAATTTCCAACCATCCACTGAAAAACTACACATGAAACTGCTCCTCAGTGCTGGTAAATGCCATCACCACCCAGTCCTGATTTGCTGATGCTTAGATCACCAAGGTCCTGCAAACTTGTGCTGTTTTTTATCTCTGTTCTACAGAGGACAGCTGGAGCTATAGACCTGCCCTTCTTTCTTTGCCTGTGAGTGTAAAGGAGCTAGAGGTGATGCTGAAGCATGTTTGCCACAAAGCTGCAAAAAAACAGTGAGAGAATTCTCTGTGGCATCACCCCAGCAGTGGAAGCTGTCGTTGCTCTCACAGAGACCTGCCCTTAGGTTGTGTTTGCTGTGCTGTACTGGATGTGTGGGGTTTTCAAGTGTAGAGAAGTTGGTCCTGTCTTTTGGCCATGAGGAGAAGAAATATTCAACACCCCAAAACTGTACAGCTTCATCCTTTCCTTCACTGTATCCTGGGGACTGGTGACTGAGAAGCTGCCTGCATCCAACCGGGGCCCTTCTGTTCACTCTGCCCCACAGAAGGAATAGCCTGTCTTCCCACCCACACAGAGAAGCTCCCTGACCACGACAGCCTTGGAACCCCGTGAAGCACCTGGTGTGTGAAAGCTGAGCTCAAAACCCTGCTTGGAAGCTGCTCCTCTCCTTCCCCAGTGCTGCCTTATCTCCCTGCTCCCTGTGCTTCTGCTGTGACAGTGGCAGGATGAGGTCACGGAGCCCTGGGAATCTATCTTCCTCTTCCCCCTCTGCTCTCACCAAGCTTTCCGTGCCCGGTGCAATTACGAAGGTGTCAGTGTTCATTTGGCTGGGCCTGCTGTGCAACGAACTCATGTGGCCCTCGAGGGACTTGCAAGTCAAGACAATTTCAAAAGGAAAGTAGAAGCTTCCGCTTGCAATTTTCTCACTCCTTCCTGTCTGCTCCACTGCAGCGATGGGAGGGCAGAAGGAGAAGGGACACACGGTGTGGCTGAAATACGTCAAGCCCAGAAGTTTCATTAACCATGCTCAAGAGTTATTATTCAGACCTTCCTGGTGCTCCAAGACTGCTTTTAGTTGGCTGAAAGCTTTTAAGCGCAGAGTCACTGGATTTAGGCCAAATTGTGTGACGGTGATGCTGTCCATGACCTCCTTTGGGCTTCCTGGACTTTTTACCTCCCAGGTGTTCCAGCTGACCTGTAAAATCAATGTGCTGGGACTGCATATTTAACTGAGTCTTGGGCCGAGGCCTCAAAAATGTAGATCACAGGCAGGTATTTCTGGCATGAGACAAATGGGAGATGACAATGAAAGGGTGTAAAGATCAGTGCAAGAAGGGAATAAGCTCATGCTGTTCAGTAGAAATAGCATGGTGATAGAATCACAGAATCACTGAATGGTTTGGACTGGCAGGGACATTAAAGATCATCTTGTTCCAAACCCCTGCCTTGGGTAGGGACGTCTTCCACTAATTCAGGTGGCTCAAAGCCCCATCCAGCCTGGCTTTTGACATTTCCAGGGATGGGGTATCCCACGACTTCTCAGGGCAACTTGTGCCAGTGTCTCACTATCTCACAGTAAGGAATTTCTTGCTAATGTACAATTTAAACCTGTCCTTGGTCAGTTTAAAGCCATTCTCCCTTGTCCTGCCACTACATGTCCTTGTGAAAAGTCCCTCTCCAGCTCTCTTGTAGCCTGTTTAGCTATTGGAAGGTGCTCCAAGGTCTCCCTGGAGCCTTCTCTTCTCCTGGCCAAAGTCCCCCTTTTTGTCCCAGGAGCAATCATAGAGTACGGATGCATAGCATGGATGACCCAAAGCACTGCAGACTTTCTCATATGTTTTCCCAGCCATCCTGATGTTTGGGAACTCTACTGAGAGTGGCAAACCCTAGTTCTATCTGTCCTCTGATTCATTTGTGTCCCGTGCAGATACACACGAGACAGGGTTTTCAGCTGGTGTCCACTACCTGCTGGCTGTCCTTCTTTGGATGAACTATTCAGTATTCGTCAATATACATCCTTCCTCCAAAACTCCGTTGTCTTGTCTAGTACAGCGCTTGTTTGGCTAGCAGGAGCCTGGTAGTCAAACCTCTGGAAGAAAAAAAGGTACAAATATTTTCATTTTGCAGCCCTGTAGTGACAGAAGGTGGATGGGGGAGAAGGCAGGTTTTCCCCTGTCTCGTCCCCAGGATCTGCAAGAACTTCAGTGACCATTTGCTGTCTTAACCCTTAAAGCTGCTGTGGTCCCAGCTGAGCACAGGCTGAGATTGCTGCAGCCATGGGTGCTGCTGGCAAGCAGCTGGGGCTGTAATAGATAACATCTCTGCAAAGACAACTTCAGGCAGAACAAGGGTAGTGCTTGTTGTAATTTCATATTAATTACTGCTGTAAAAGCAGTACCTAGATGAGATCAAGCCCTCTGAAAAACAAGGGGCGGTGCTTGCTCCATTTGAGTGTCCAGACTTACAGTCTGCCTTGAGACAAAAGGTAACGAGGAGTAGTAAGTCTGTAAGAGTTATGAAAGTGAGAGGGGCAGCTCAGCATGGCCCCATGTGCCTTTGCTGAAGACATTCAGGGGAGTGAACCCTTTCAGAAGCCAGACTACGAGTTTGTGTGTTCGCCTCGGCCCTTCCCCAGTGGAGAAAATCTCATTTCCCACCACTAATTGATGCACGGAACCACTCAGCTCACTGAAATTACAGAGAAGAAAGGGTTTGGGGTTTTTTTTATTGGCCATCTATTAGCATTTTTAATTTGCTACATGAGGTAAGTTTCAAAAGGTGCCAGAGGGCAGCTTAAGAAATTAGCTGTTCTTAGCATTTTCTCTTCTTTCTGACTGACTTGGGTCCTCACAGCCTTAATTGAAACTAGGGAGTGCTTCCAACGTATGACACAGCAGACGGTGCATGACAAGACAAGCTGGAGCCCCCCACAGAGGACCTTGCTCCTCTGGGACTTCTGATGGGAGCAGGAAGCATGAGAGAGCAGAGGAGAGGTGCTCGTCTCATTGTTCCACAGGTGTGGGAGGCACAGGGGATGTGGAGTGGGACTGCAAGCCCAGGAGATGCTGTGGGAACCAGAGGTGGATCCGGGGCTGGGGGAGAGGGACAGACAGGGAACATCACACCCTTGATAGGAGGCTCTTGGGTTTCTCTCTCCTAGTCCTTGGTGCCAGCTAGAAGGTGAGTAGACTCATTTACAGGAGGAATTTCCCTAGTCATTGCTCGTCACTGGGAGACATTTCTCCTCCTCCTGACTCCCCATCATATCCCTTGCTGTCAAGCAGCAAAATCACCAGAGAGTTCAGGACGCCTGGAGGAACAAGAGGATTTTGCACAGCTTCTTGAGCACGCTGTGTAGTAATGTGGGAGAGAACCTTGCTGCAGGTTGGGTCACTTAAAGCCAAGAGCTAGGTTAAAACAAGACTCAATACCACGTTCCAATGATGAATAAGTTGCCAAAAAAATTAAAGAAGGGCAGACTCTCAACATTGTAGGTAATATTTAGCCTCCTCAGCTGCTTCTTTCCTTCCTTTCTCCCTTTAGGTCAAGTTTGAGACTTCCTCCACTGACTCAGAACAGAATTTCTTTGCCTCAGCTAACCAGTGCCACCTTCTTCCCCGTTTGTCCGTGTCGGGCATCCAAACCCAGAGAGCCAGGAAGAGGTCACACTGCTGCCAACACGTCACAGCCACAGCCTTGCCCTTAACCTCTGCCATGTGACTAAAGACAGCAGGCACACCTCTGACTGCTCACCCTGGGCCCCAGCCCAGCACCACCGTCTGTACCAAGGCAGGAAAAGGGTAGGAGGCTGGAGAAATGAAGGACGTGTGCTCCGTCCAGCAGCAGGGAAGTGCCCCCGGGAGAAGCTCCAGGGAGCTGTAGCCCAGCCATAGAGCATAGCAACAGATTTGTTTGATGCTTGTCTCAGGATTTATCTTAGAGAATAAAAATGTGTTTTGGAACAAGGTTAGGCATGGAAGTAAATGTTAGCTAAGCCAGGGACAGAAGAGGGACCACCTGCCTTCTGCAGCATGAAGCAGCCATGAACAGATGGGATGCTTTCCTTTGAAGAGAGAGTGGTCACCATGACCTTGCAGGAATGGGAAACTTGGATCACTTTGCTCCACATGACTCCACCTGTTGAAATCCAAGGACAGAATGTGGCTGGAGCAGCTCAGGGTGTGGATTTACAGGCTCTGGATGGAAGCTGTCCCCAGCTGTCTGTTTGGCAATTGCTGTCTCAGCAAGCAATGTGAGCTGAGGCAGGGCCATTTAGGGCCATCACCCTGTGGTGCTGGCTTTATTAACTGTAGCTGAAACAGCGTCTACAAATTGTCTGCAGCGAAAATCTCCAGGGTTAAACCCTCCAGTTTCTCTCCTGTCTCAGTTCCTGTGCCTACAGTGCAGGGACTCGACTAACCCATGCAGGGGACTTGACTAACCCATGCAGGGGACACCCGTCCCTCACCCTTTGGCTGGCAGCAGTCAGCAAGAGACCACAGTTGGCGAGACTGAAATCCAGGTGCTCCATCAACAAAGCAACCAGAGTCTTTCAGAGCAACTGGTACCTCTTCCAGTACGGAACAGAAGTTGTGCCTCCAGGTGTCACAGCTCAAAACATTCCCCAGATGGAGACTCCCCTTCTGTCTTGCTTCCTGCCAGGCTTCCACTCAGCCTTTCACCTGCACCTGGGTGTTGAAAAGCTGCACAGAGCTGCCATCAGGTCTGCACAGGAACTCCCCTAAAACTTGCCATTAAAGAGGTGTCAGTAATTTCTGTCTGAGTCCCTGCTAGCAGCATGCAAGGGCTGGAGCAGGAGAGATCCCCTCTGGGCTGTCTCCATGCTGCTTGTACAGGAACAGGTCAGGATGGCTCTGCAGAGACTGTGGCTGGTGCTGTCAATACGCACAAGGCAGCCTGTGCAGTGAGCAGGAGCTTTTGCATATCCTGCAGACCCTGGGAACTGTGGGTACCATCTGTTCCTGCCTTCCCCACCGACTGTTCATCCCACTCACATCCATAGGGCTCTTGTTAACACAGCTCTCCACTGATCAACCCCTGCCGTCGTGCTGCGCTCAGTTTTCTTCTTCTTCCTCTGAGGAGTCTTCTGTGGGTTACTCCACCCCAGCTTTAATTAACACAGGGCAGAGAAAGTGAAAACAGCTCTTAGTTGATCACGGCAAGAGACGAGACCTAATAAACCCCAGGAGAGGAAGACTGACTGCAGAAATCAGGGTAGTAAAACCAGAAACCTCTGGAGCAAGGCTGGGCTTGTGCTCCGCAGCCGGTTAGTATTCAGCTGGAATGTCACGTTGTTATAGACAATGCATTAACATCAAAGCCACTGGGTAAGCGGTTTTAGTTAAGTGATGTATTTGGTGTTATATTTTTATTGGGTGTTTTCTACACCGTGTTTTTATTTTTATGTTTTCATGTTCGAGTTTTTCGCAAGAATTTAGTGCTGCTGGAAAGCGTTCTATCGACAGCCCTGGAGATTGAAGTTCTTTGTCTATATCCAGAGCAGGCAGCATGCTAGCAACCTCCTGGCACCACGCTGGCTCTTTGCCTCAATCCCGCTCTCAGGGATCACCTTCAGAGATGAGAGAACAGTACTGTTGGCACTGCCAGCAGAGAAGGACAAAGGGATGCATTTGTGAGGTCCCAACCTTAGAGAAGACACTCTGAAGTCCACTTCAAAGCCCAATTTACCAAAAACCCTCATGATCCTATGCCCCACTGTGCCAGGGGGAGTCAGGCGTGTCACAATTGGATTTCAGGTTGCTGGGTGTCATGGATGCTTTTGACCTGCAAGCCAAAAGTCTCCTATAATGGCAGGATTCAGGAAATCTCATCTGCTGCAGAGAAGTGAAGACATCAGTCCCCTTCCTGTAGGACCAAGATCTGTGAAAGAAAAAGTTGAGATCAGACTTGGTTGGGTGAAGGGTCAGTGACAGAGTGAAGTCCCCAGTCTCCCCTGGCCCTGCTAAAGGACGCAGGGTGACACGGGTCACTGCTGCTGCTCCCCTTCCTCGCTCCTTTCCTTGCCAACACATCAATGGGCTTTCCCCTTGCCCATGAAAAGCTGAATTGACAGGAGAAGAGAGGATTAACCTTTGCCACCCGCGCAGGCTGCTGCGTACAAATATTTCTCTCCAAAGCATCAAGTAATAAATGAGTCTTCATCTTTGTCAACACCTTGGAGTCCATTTGCCATGTCTCTCCCAAAGGCAGCACAGCAGGGCAAGGCAGTGTGTGAAATACAGGACTATAAATCTCTCCAACACTGTATGGGCATTTTACAGCTTGCAGTTTTCACTGAGAAGTGGCTGTAAATAATGGAGGGGGATATCTGCCACCTGTCTCCAGGGGAGGATTTATTTGGGTGTAAGTGCTATAGATCTTCATATGTATGCTGCAGCTGTAAATAAGCAAAGTTTAAGCAGTGACTGGGGTCTGTCTTGCTCTCTCTCCCCCCATACTCATTTTCTCTCTATTGTTTCACCTGTTCGTTTCCCTGCTGTTTTTAGGCTACATCTCACTCCTGAGGTGAGCACACGACCGGAGAGTCACTTCAGGAGGAAGTGGGTTGCTGTGATTGAGTACACGTTTTGCTTTCACGTTCAGCCCGTACAGAGGATTCGAGGAGAAGAGAAGCTGATAGTTAGGATTCAGGACCCGCTGCTATGTACTCTTCAAATGCTCCTTTGAGTTCTTGGTTCAGGATTTTAATGATGCTGTTATTCTTGTGCAGAAGCATATGGTTTGCTCCAGTCTGTTCTGTGTTGCTGTGTGCTGGCCCCTGTTTCAAGTCACTTCACTAAGGGAAGAGTATCTGGAGGGAAGTTAACTCTTTGAAGGCATCGAAGCTGCCAGCCCACAGAGCCCAGGGCATGCGCTGGGATGTGACACGCAGAGCCAAAAGGCTTTGCAGGCAGCTGGCACTGTCAGGACATGCTAGGCTGGTTAAGAGGTCAGATGTATTCCTCAGGCATTGGGGACAACTTGCAAGGCAAGTCTGGGTTTGTGTAGCTCCATCTGCAGGGGTGATGGAGGATCCGAAGAAGTCACTGCTGATGGACATAGCAAAGCAGCCCTCAAAGGCACTGCTGATTTCATCCAGCAACCTGGGTAAGCCCAGCTGGCTGTTGTCCCCGGCAGCCAGGACCCAAGCAGAAGGTTCTTAGGCTGGTTTGAGAGCACAGAGGCAGGTCTTGGACATATCTACAGACTGCAAACAGCTGTCCTTCGGCTGCATTGGAGGAGGAGAAAATGTCCCCTGGGTTTTGCCATTGGGAGGTGGGGTTCGCTGCTGGCAGTGTTGCGAAAAAACACTGTCACCTGAAGCTACCAGTCACTGTCAATCCCATCCAGAAGCATCTTCCTTCCACTCCTGGCTCCACGTGTTCCTCCGGAGACTCCTTGAGCTCTGCTCAGACTCCAGAAGAAGAAAGGTATACGAATGGACGGTGATCCATTTTCAGCTCTTGGTAAGCCAGAAAGGAACCAAAAATCATAGCAGGAAAGAAAGCAGTCACCCCACTGATGCGGGGTGAGGGCAGATCCCTGTCCCAGTCAGCTAGCACATATGCAATAAGAAGACAGTCCCAATTCAAAACAGCTTGTAGCAATCTCTGCGATCCAATATTAAGTAATGCCCTTCCCTTGCCCTTCAATATCTTTATAAATTCTACCCTCTCTTCCTGCCCACACGTCGCGTTACAGAATCAGAGAGGAAACAAAGAGCCGAGGACAAGGAGACCCGGCATCCCGCAACAAAGAGCTCTGCGAATTCTTCAGGAGATCCCCATAGTGCGATTAGCATCTCTTTACAGCAACATCATCTCTCCTTCTTTTGTTTCCCCAGAGGAAGATAAAATTGTCACCAAGCACCAGAGAATGAAGCTTGATGAATACTGAAAAGACATTCACCTGCAAACTAGGATGGACTGGCCCCAGATGCTCTTAATTAATGTTTTCAGAAGCTGGGACAGGAAGGAATAACTGGGTTTAGAGCTGTGAGGGGAGTGCAAGGAAAAAGGACTGCCTTAGTGAAAAAGGACAAGTGGTGCTGGCTGACGTACGAGCTCACATCCTACTGCCAGTCACACATCCTCCTCCCCTCTGCTCACACAGACTCAAAGGAAAGGCCTTCTCAGGGTGGAGGGTGTGGATGGTGAGACAAAGCCCTGCTCCAAAGTCACCCCTCTGGGCTCCCACATGGGCTGCTCTGACACGATATCCAGGTGGGGAGCAGTGTCTTCATCATCTTTGACTTCCCTTCCCATGTCTCAATTCTCAACCAGAAAACACTTTGCAAGTAAGAGAACAGGATTGCTATTGCTCATTTTCTTGTGTGTGTCTTTACCTTTTTCCTTTCTATTTAAAAAGAACAAACAAACAACAGCTCTCAAAAAATATTTCAGAGGAGGTTGATTTTATGAAATGCTGCTGCTGAACTGAAATTTGCAGGAAGTTTGTGGGTAGTTTGAACTCGGTCCTGTTCCTGCCCAGTGACTTCTTGTATTGATGTTTCCTGTAGTGACTCATTGTCCTCATTCAGCATCTCTGACTGACTGAAGCAAAAAGGCTCAATTAGGGAAGGGTTCCTCTATGGGTCTCCTGAAATTACAGTAGTTTAAACTGCTGCCCAGCAACCCACGGCTAAATTGCAGTGCTTGAGCACCTCTGGCAATTGCTGTTTCTCCATTCATATGCCAGAAAATGATGGGTCCAAACAAAGAGAGCTTCACTGATTGAAGGAGAGTAGGAGATGTGTAGGCAAGCCGTGGAAACCCTTAGTAACAGATTCCACCCCTCTCACTACAAGAAGAGGGATGACTTTTGAACCCCAACTGTATCATACTCGGAGTCCTTTAGGGGTGAGTTTGGACAGGTTCCACTCTGGCCCCAGAGGGACAGGCAGTTTAATGGGGTTTGGCCATATTGCATAGGCAAGCAGATACAGGTCTAGGACTAGTTTAGAAGTCCATCTGGAGCTCCTTCATGAGAGGGAATCTCCTGGAGCAAACAAGTAGACACAGCATCCCAAAGCTGTCTGTTGATCCATCAACTTCCCAGTCAATACTGCTCCTGCCTGGTCGCTGAGACTTCAATTTCATCTTCTGTATTTGACCAAGGCCTATAAATTGGTGGTATCTGTCTCCTGCTGTTTGTGACCTGGGACTTTGCAGTGTCACCATGCTCCCCAGAGCGAGCTGTTTTGGGAAAGGTTTGGAAAAAGGCAAAAATAGCGAGCGAAGCAATAGAACTGCAGCTGTGTGAGGAGGAACCAAATAAGCTGAGGCTAAGATTTGACAAGCTGATAACCAAAGCGTGAGAAAGGTCTGCAAGATTGTGAGGGGGAAGGAAGGGATGGAGAGAAGCCAGTTGTTTTCTGTTCTTACAATGGAGTAAGGAGGCTTCAAATGAAAACCGTAGATGGCAGATTGCAGATAAAATAGATCCTTTGAAACAGAACATCATTTGCCTGTGGAACTCACAGAATCACAGACTGGATAAGACTGACGGGGACCTCTGGAGGTCATTTTATCCAAGCCCTCTGTCCAACCAGGACCACATAGAGCAGGCTGCCTGTGTCCAGATGTCTTCTGAATATGTCAGAGGATGGGGACTCAATCTGTTGCAGTACTTGGTCACCCTCACAGTAACAAAGTGTTCTCTGATGTTCAGGAGGAGCCTTCTGTGTCCCAGTTTGTGCTCCTTGCCTCTGTTCCTGTCCCTGGGTACCACTGGAAAGACCCTGGCTCTGCTCTCTTTCACTCTCCCTTCAGGTATTTCTGTACGTTGATGAGATCCCGTCTCACTGCTCTCCAGGCTGAACTATCCCAGCTCTCCCAGCCATTCCGCATAAGAAATGCTCCAGTCCCTTCATCATCCTTGTGGTCCTTCATTGGCCTCTCTCCAGTGTGTCCACTTCCCACAGTGGGGAGCCAACAACTGGACACGATGCTGCAGCTGTGGCCTCACCAGGGCTGAGCAGAGGGCAGGCATCAGTTCCCTTGACTGCTGGCAATGCCGTGCCTGGTGCAGCTCAGGATCCCGTTGTTCTTTTTTGCTGCAAGGGCACATTGGTGGCTCACGGTCAACTTGTGCCCACCAGGCCCTCCAGGGCCTTTCCTGATGAGCTGCTTTCCAGCTGGGTGGTCCCTGACATACACTGGTGCACGGGGCTGTTCATCCACAAACTGCATGATATTGACACATCTTAGAGGGAACCAGCAAATGAAAACGTGGGCTTGAGCAGGACAGAAAATACGCTGCTGGTTTGGAACCTGAACCAAGGGCCTCTCAAGGCACTGATGAGAAGGAACTTGTTTCAGAAACTCAACTTGATCCTTTCCGTCATTGAGCAAAGCCTGGTGGGACAGTTTTCCTGCCTAGGACTGGGAAACCCATCTGGGATTTGGTGGTCACTGTCTCCGAGATACCCCATCCTGATGCCCTCTTTGAGCGCACAGGTCAGTAACATTTCCACACACCCTTGTTTTTCAGCTTTCCTATCCAGAAAGGACACCTCAGACTGTCATAGCTCTGATAGGGAGGTGAGAGCTGTTTTTTCGACTTTTGTTTTCAACTCTTTCTGCCTTAAAATACCTTGAAAATTGTTCAAATAAATTTTTCCACAAGCAGTTTGTTTGCTTTTGCTCACAAAGCCATATTTTTCTACAAAAAAAAAAAAAAGAATTCAAACCTCCCAAACACTTGAAACACAAGAACGTGGGGCTGGCAGGGACTCCCAGACTTGCCAAATCCAATCTCTGCTGTTGCAGCAACACATCGCAACGTCCTTTCAGAGCTGGAGTGTGCTCTCTCTTAAAAGCTGTTTGGATTTCTGCCTCCATGGCTCCTACTGGGTGGCTGCCCCAAACCCAATTGCTCTAATGGTTCTAAGCCCTCTACTAATTTCCAGCCTGGTTTATTCATGGCCAGTTTATATACATTTGTTCTCATGCCAGCACTATCCTTTGGCTGAAACAGCTCTCCTACCCCCATGTGCTTACTCCCCAGGCATATTTATAGAAAGTCATCCCCAGGCTTTGTTAATATAGCACAATTATTTGTTTTGCCTGCTGCTCTGAAGAGGATAAAGGCTCCTGACCTGTCCCTACGCTTTTAACTCCTCTGGTCCTCACGCCATTGCAAGTTCTCCTTCAGCTTCCTCCCACCCTATGTGAAGCATAGCATGGAATCCTAAAAGGATTTTGTTCTCACTGGGAAATGGGGTTTTGGTGTGTGTCCTTAAATCTCATCCTGTCCCCAGGCTTTTCCCCCTCCTGATATGTTCCTGGAAGGAGCAACAGTGTCTCAATGAGCACCTCATATAAAACCTTACAGAAAAAGAGCTCCATGATTAGCAACAGCTTCTGTCAACAGAAACAGAATGAGAAGCAGTGTCAGGATAAACTGCAATTTATTTGAAAATATGTAAATCTGCTCATTAAATAATTCACATGAATTTTCACACATGAAGCTGAAAAAAAACCCCTTGGCAGCTGTGTGTATGTATCCCCTCTCCATCAAAGCCGCACTATTGGCAGCTGCTCTTCTCTTTCATTCTCAGACTTTTCCCTTTCTGTTCTCCGCATTTCAACCTCCTTTTTCTACTCCATCACCTGATACTGGGATTTCCAGAGTCCTCATACCATCAGACAACATCTTCCCCTCATTTCCCTCTTTTTTAATCTGCAGCCTGCCTAAAATTGGTTCCATCCTTGGTGCACCCTCTCTCAGGATCACCAGGAAATGAGATTCCAATATAACTTGGGCTTTTTTACATCAGCAAGGAAAAGATAAAGACCCCATGGCCTGAGGGCTGTTTCTGAGGCACTCTGCTGTTACCAGGTGAGGTGTGTGATCCTTATGCCTGGACAAGCTTCTTTCCTGGGGAGGCTCCCATCAGCTGCAGCTAAGGCTGTCTCTGAATCCCACCCTGCAGTGTTCCCAGCATTGTCAGGACCATATCCTAGTGGAGAGGCAGGGCAGAGCACTAGCAAGAGCTGTACACTTTCCGTGAGAAAAAGAACTGCTCCACTGGAACAAGGATGCAGGTGGTGAATCCCAGCTGATGGGAGGAGGTGCTCAGGGAAAATTCAAAGCAAAGCAAAAGACCAGCAGGTGTTAATTTTGTCAGCAAAGCGTTTAAGGGAAATGGGGGTATGAGAAGTCACTGAGCTCTCCTTTCCGGGTGATGGGTATTTGAAAGGGATTCCCCTCAGAAACTCCACACAACTGGTTTATTCCTACCTTCAAGTCATTAAGGTTCAGCCCAGTGCTGGACAACTCAGAGGAAACACTCGATTTAATGCATAGGTAAATTTTCCCTCTTCCCTGCTTCAGTAAGGAGTTTCCCAAGTTTCATGCAGCTACAGCATGAGGAGCTCCACTCTGACAAGAACACTCTCTGTACCTCTGTCCTTTGTTCCCAACAGTTTCCTACTGGTACCACATCTATGCAGTCCCCACACAGACGATAGGATGCTGGCAGAACAGGAGCCTGGCCCAGAGCTATTTTCCCATGCTGTCAACATTTTTAACATTAGTATTAAAAAAAAAAAAAAAAAAAAGGGGGGGGAGGGGTAGAGAAAACAAACAAAATGTCTATTCCAGATTGAGCTAGAACTGGAATAACAATCCTTCAGGACTGGTTTGGCACAGTCAAAGTATTTCACTACTGTCATTGTTGACTGCTCTGCTCTCGCCTCAAACACTTCTGTTACCCTGGGGTTGCATTTCTAAGTAAGCACTGAAAGAAGTCAGAGACCCTTAGTATTACAATTCCAAAAGGTATTGGGAACAATTACTTTTAGAGTTGGGAAATCCATCAATCCCAACCATTCCCTAAGGCAAGTTTTGGTATTGAGAAATCTGATTTTTTTATTTTTTTTTTTAATGGAGGGAAAAATCATAAGATTTCCCAAACATCTCCAAACCGATCCCCTTGAGCCAGAGGATTTCACGGTGCTGGTTCCGTGTCTTCTGGCAGTGAAAGGCAACCATGGGTAATGAAATGGATAAGCAAAATAAGAGACAGTTCTGGGATCAGATATCGCTTGGCTGGGCCACTCCAAACACCTCAGATTTGTTTTTTTTGTGAGGCCCTGTATAGCTGGGCTATTCCTCTGCTGGCACCTGGCTCTGAGAATATGTTATTTTCATACTCAGATCACCACAGCATTGATAACCCCATGGGGAGCGGAGATAGATCTCTGCTTAGTAGATCTTCCTTCATTCTCAGCAGGTATTTTCCCATCTGCCCTTTTACCTGTCAGTTCTGATGGTGGAGCATGAAGTAAACAGGCTTTTCTTCTTTCTTTCTTTTTTTATCTTCTTTTTTTTTTCTTTTTCTTTTCCTTTTTTTTTTACTTTCTTTTTTTTTTTTTGGTGCCATTTATAAATTTTACTGAGTAAAGCAAGGCATGCTCCATAAATCAGACTGCAAGTTAGAGAGTCACACTGAGGAGTATGCAGCGGGATGAGGCACCAGCTGTTCTCTGCAGATGATAAAGCTGTAAATACAATGCTGGTTTAAGGAGGCAGACCCCAGCTCGTGGCACCCTGTGCCTTTGCACACCTTGCATTTCACAAGAGGTTCTCCAAACTATTTGGAAGAACCCCACCAGGATGGGCTGCCAGGTCTGTGCCAGTCACCTGCGTGGGCGTGCAAGGGCTGGAAACAGGTTCAGACCTTCCTGAAGGTCACAGCAATCAAATATCATGCCTGGATTCATTCAGTATGCAGCAGGGAGCAGGAGCAGACTCCACTCCTCTTTTATAGGACCTTGAGTTGTTTGATGTAAGGCCGCATGCAAATCACTGCCCAAGGATGTGTTTGTCATATAATTAATATTAGCTCCCACCCTGGAGCACACTCCTGTCAACACAGAATAAATATTCCCCATTAGGAGGGGGGTTGGCTGGGGAGATCAGGACTCGAAGCACTTGGATAGCTCTGTGCTAGCCATCAAGGATCACTTCCCTGGTGCTCCAAGGCGACCGGTGAGCTAGAAAGTGGCTCATTTTTATTTCCAAGAGTTTTTGTCTTGGTTAGTTTTTCTGGTTTGTTTTTGTTGGTTTGGGGTTTATTGGGTTTTCTGGAGTTTTTTAAATGATTTAACTCCGTTTTCCCTTTGGAAGTGGCCTCTCCCTTCCCCAAGACATGACTGGAAGACCATCATCCAGAGATTTCCAGCACAGTCATGGACACGTAGGAGAATGAAGAGGCTCATAGCAAGTCTGGCTCTGAACCCATACATGAGCCCACAGTCTGGTGTTACAGCAAGAGACGGATATTTATATATATTTTAATAGGGTGGAGATAAATAGTGCATTCGTTGGAAAACGTATGTGGAGAGAGGGTGTAATGAATTTTCAGATTAAACTTGGCAAGTGTTTTCAAGCTAAAGAGGAGATGTTTAATCACATTTTCTTTCAGAGAAGGCTGAAAGCTGGGTTTCAGCACAATTTTTAAATGAAATGTCTCCATTTTTTCCAGCAATGCTTGTGTTTGTCAGCCTGATGATGTGCCGAAGGGGCTTAGCAAGGGATCTCAATAACCATCTGAAACACCCTGGCAGAGCCTCCACTGAGTTTCTGAGCTTTAGTACTTTCTGATCAAGAGAAATGCTGAATAGGCCAAGGAGCAGCAAGGTTTGGCTCTGCTCAGCAACACCTCCACCCATGCCACACTGAGCACCATCGCCTGCCTGAACCCACAGCCACGGGCTGAAAAGCCAAAGGGACACACCATGGCCCTGCAGGCATGAGACAGGCTGTGGATACACACAGGCTGATGCACAGGGTACAGAAATTTTGCTCTGTGGGGATGGTGGCACCAGCCAGTTTGGTGACGTCCCTGTCCCCAGCTTCTCCCCTTTTCCAAGGCTTTGGTTTCAATTGCATTGTGAGGCTCCCGAGAACTGGCATCTTCTGATGGCAGTAAACACAGAATAATTTGCTGGTGCTCAAACAGAGGCTGCCAAGGTAGCACAGACAAAAAAAGGGTTTCATAAAAGAAAGAAAAAAAAGTAGCAAGCAAAAAAAAAAGAAACCAAAAAACAACAAAACAAAAAAATCCTGCATGCACAAAAAAAAAAAAAAGGAAAGAAAAAGATTATGCAAATGCTCTAGAGAAGATGTAAAATTAAGCATTCCAAACTAGCAAATAATTCAGTCTTCTCAGTCGCTATTTTTTCTCTTTTCTTGCCTGCATGGGATCTGAAATTACATTTTACCACCTGCCTTTCTGAATTGTCCTTGTACCTTGCCTGCCAAGTTTAACCCCCACAGAGGACACTGGCTCCTGGGGGATGAGGCACGACAAGATCTCCTTGCCCAGTGTCCTCAGGGACAGGCATCTGCTCCAGGATTGCCTCTGTGCAGATGTGCAGGGGGGGCTGCTGTGCCTCCCCTCTGCATTTTGGAGCACGCAGACCAGCTTCAACCCACTCAGCAGGAGAGAGGGCATGTGAAGAGCAAGAAGATTCTGGGATACTGCGGTGGGCACCAGCTGGAGGAGAGGAAATCCTTCTAACGTTCCTGTTGGCAGAAAGGTCCCGTGGTGTGGGGGTGATACTCACACACCTTACAAGGCAAAGGAGAATCCACCCAGCTGCCTCCACTCCGATGTGAGTAGCAGGAGACTCAGCCCTTCTAAAAGCAGGACCCATGGTTGTCTGTGTACCACACACAGAACACTGAGCTTCCAAAGGCTGGGGAGAAGGAAGTTCGGCGGCAAACTCCTGTTTTGCAGAAGGGAGATGGAGCCTTGGGTAAAAGTAAAATGCCAAGCAGGGGCAGGCACAGCTCGCAGTGTACTGACCCAGCTTTGCTCTCCCCCTACAGCAGTGGCACTTCTGTCGTGGGGGGGCTTTGACAGGGTGGTCTGTCAGTGCCAGCAGGCAGGAGAAAGCAGCTGTGTTGCTCTTGGCTGAGGTTTTTAACCCCCTCACTTGCAGCTGAACAGCTTCTTCCGATTCAGCGCCCTTAACTCCATCTGCAGCACCCGGCTCAGGGTTACTCGGCTCAGCTGATACACGGTGTCTCGGCGAGCCAGAGCATTCTACTCTGGGAGCTCAGCTTAATGGAGTCAATGCACACAAGGGACCAGGCAGCAGCAGCAACAAGAGCATGACACCCCAGGATCCTCAGAAAAAATGTTCACTCACACTTGTCCCTTAGTAACACTTCAGGCCATAGAGAAGGAAGCTTAAATGACCCCCAGCACCCCTTGGTGGTCCCCCGCTTCCTGGCACGAAACTCTGTTCCTTGCCATTATCATCACTGCTCAGCCCTGCCACAGCTGTGTCTCTGTGCATCCATTCATCTTGACTCTGTTCACACAAATCCTTGGGTTGTCAGGTCACTCCCACACCACGCAGAGCCTTCTCCCTCAGCTCAGCTGCCCCCTGGGAAGCCCACCCTGGGTTCCCCCTCTTCAGCCTCTGCCCCTGCAATGAGTGGATTTTTTCACAGCTGCTGCTGCATTGGACTCCAGGAGGGTTTGTCTAGAAGATCTGCTGTGCTTACACTCATGGTTTAGTGGCGAACACAGCAGTACTGGGTTGACAGCTGAACTTGATGATCTTGAAGGTCTTTTCCAACCTAAATGATCCTATGAGTCAATGATCCTGAAAAAAATAAAACACTCATTGTAGCACAGCTCTTTCGCACAAAGCAGAGGGAAAGGAAAATTTATGCTGACGACTGGAGAGGAGTGCTTTCAGGAAGAGCTGATTTTGGCTATCAAACTCCTCCCATAGGAAGATGTCAGAGGACTTGCTGCTAAAATTATTTAAGGGCAGGCTGGACAGCTCACAGTGGTTGTTCATGGCAGATGGTGGTAATGATGGGAAAGCATCCCCTTTTTCTGAAGCCACACGACCACCCCAGTCAGTGACCTGACAGAAAGTAAGAGGTCTGTATAGATACATGCGTTAAACATGCAAATATGTACACACGCCTATGTTTAAGCCAGATCACCTAGAGCTCATCATCTGCCCACAGAAGTGGTGCAGAGAGGGGAGAAAGAGCTGCTGGGGGCAGAGGAGGTGGTGAGAGAGGTGTTCACCCCTGTGGCTGGTAAGACAAGTGTTCATGGACTACAGCCTGACAGCTTTGGTTGTACATCCTGAGGACTTCTGTACTACCTAGTACTTTGTCTTCTAGAAGGTGCTAGTGACTGGAGCCTTGTGAAAAATCTCAGCCTGTTTGTTTTATTTATAGTCGTTGTTATTTCGTGGCTGAACTTGGAGATGTGACCCCCAGCAATTGAAAGGCCAGCAGACGAATCAATAGATCCAGCACCTGCTCAAAACCTCTGAAGCTTTTGTGAGCTTTATCTCATCGTTTCCAAATGTGTGGGCCAGGTCTGCCAAAGGACAGACAGGAGCAAGGCAGTGAGCAATGCCAAGGAGAGGTGGAGCAGGGGCTGCTGTGGGGCCACACTGGTGCCAACCCAGAGGTGCCAGTGCACCAGACTGGTGCAGCAGTGATTAACACCCAGCAGAATTGCCAGACTCTAATGAATCTGTGCCTGGGTTACAGTATAGACCTTTGTCTGCTGCTGGTCCTGTCCCAGGCTTTATGTGGTGTTTGCTGTTCCTCCCTGCGCTGCAGGTCTTGCCATGTCCTCAGCAATGACAAGTTTCAGGGAAAAATAAGAATAGGAAAGAAGGAAGAAGAAGAAATCTCTTTGTTCCAACTTCCTTTTATCCTAAGAGGTAACCTTCTAAATGCATCATTGGTATCATATTTAGCTGTAGATGCTCAGTTTGACACCATTAAAAGCTTCATTGGCTTCGGCATTTTCCACTGGTTTTCAGTCCTCTCTGCCAGTGTTCCTGGGACACCAGACTTCTGGAAGTGTGTGTGAAAACCCAGCAGCTGATCAGCCTAGGTAATAAGCAGGGAAAAGTTTACAGCTTGCAAGTTCTTCAGGTACAGTAAGCTTCTGTATCTGTTCTACGTCAGCCCACACATCCCCCAGAAAAATGCTGCACCGCTGTGCTTCAGAGGCGGCCTGTGAGACAGGGTGTAGTGCAGCAGCTGAGGGATGAATTAAATAAAACATGAAATAAAAAAAGCGTTCTGGGGCAGTTCTGTTGCAGGGTGCTTTGGGGATGAAGCCTTGCACACAGGACATCCCAAGGACCCTGTGTCAGGGCTCATTCCAAAGCCTGGGACTGCATCCTTGAAGGAGATGCGACATGGGTCTCCTGCTTCCAGCAGCTTCGCAGTGGATCCTCCTGCACACATAAGACTTTGTTTTATGCCCTTCAATATACATAGACATGCCCTTAGTTACTGACATTGCTGGATAATCTATCCAGCATCACTCTGCAGCAGCATGCAAAAGTGTTAGGGATGCAGCTGTGATAGCGGCTCTGGGTTTTCAAGCTGGGGGCCTGGTCTGTGTTACCGCTGCAGAGAAGAAATGCAGCATCTCCACAAGCCGTAAGTGTTACACAGTGGCCTCCAGACCACTGATTCCTGGCGTACAGACAGATCCAGCATCCTTCCGGATGGAGCAGAGGGCTGTGCTAGCTCACAGAGCACGGCTGCCCGGCGGGGCCGGCTCCTGCAGAAAGCTCGGTGGCACTGACACAGAGCAGGCTCCTCGGTGCGGCACACACACACCGTGAGAGCAACACACAACGGCGCTGTCTGCCAAGCTGCCCGCTCCCATTTGAAGATGCAAATCTTCAGCCTTGTTCTCCCAGTCTGGGGAAGGTAAAATGTGGCGCCGACTTCATCTGTGGTGACTAACAGGAAAGGAACACCGGCGTCCTGAATGGAAGGAGTAGGAATGTGTACAGGAGGCTCTGCCAGGTAATTAAAGCCAGAGCAGCAAAGATCAGAAGTTGTGATGCTGCCCTCGTGTTCTCAGCTGCTCCTGGTCTTCCCCATTTCACAGCTTTAATTTTGACTAGCCTCCCATTCCTGTCCCTTGCTCCTCTGCTCTGCACACCCACTGCTGGATTCTCTTTCTGTCTGTACCCTGGGTCATGTCCAGCCTTGATCACTTTCTCTCAAAGCCCTGCAGGACCTCTGCACATGCATGTTTTCAAACACCAGCAGTGCCGTGGAGGACACAGAGGACCTGAAGGAGGGAGGATGTCACTAGCCTTGGCGTTGATGTCTTGGGGAGAAGGCAAAGCTGTGCCAAGGTTTCAGAGCAGCTGTGCAGGGCAAGTCTTCCTGCTCCATGCATGGTGGAGGCCAGAAGGAAATGCTGGGAATGGCATCCCAGAGCACACGGGTTTTCTCCAGAGCCCTCCCTGCAGCTGATCTCCATGCTGCCCATGTGTGCTCTTAGCCCCTTCCAAAGCTGTGTCTGGGACTTGCATCACCTGTGCCCATCAAACCAGCTCTGGAGGTAAAGTTAGTGGATACAGCTGAAGAGGTTATCTGAGCCAGAAAACTACAGAAAGCCCCTGTCAAGGCAAAGAATAAACTCACACCCCTCCCTGTGGTCTTTGCCTCATGGAAACAGCTGCTGAGGATGCTGGTGGAATTTCTAGCATCCACCACTAAGTAGTTTCTTGTAGAGGGTTGTTGAACTGTTGGACTGTGTGTCACACTATGACAAGAACATGTTTCTGCCACCTTTCCCCAGAGACTCTCAGTCTCCTGGGCCACAGGGGAACTATCTCATACACCCCACACAGATAGCTTTCCTTAAGATGTTTCCCACTGTGAGCTCCTTGTGGAACCAGTGCTCACAAAGTGCCTTGTCCCACTCTGCCAGCTCTGCTCCCAGAATACAGCACAGGAGCAGTGCTCGCCGAGTCACTTTGCCAGCCCATTCCTGGAAAGCAAACAGGAAAGACAAAGAGACAATTCATTAGAAACTCAAGCCCCTGGGAAGAGTTGTTTGGGGTTTTTATTTTTTCACCACTGAATCCACCTAGGTCTATGATTGTCAGCTTATTATGCAATGCTGCACAGATATAAAAATACAAATACTTCTTTACACACAGGGATCAGAAGAACTCAAGACTATCAGAACAATTTTTTAAAGTCAGATTAAAGCCCAGATAGCTCAGCATCCTCATAAAAGTGCATGTGTGAGGAAGGCATAACATCATGGCATGCAGGTATGATCCTCCCCTTCTGCATCCTTCCCATGCTACAAATATAACAGAATTATACGCTTGATCCTTATTGGGTTTCTCTTTTGTGAACTCCTTCAGTCTCACCTTGGACCCAGATAAACTTTTAGCAGCCATAGCACCCTCTGGCAAGGAGCTGCCCAGGTAAATGAAGACTTACCACCTCTGATTTGGTTTAGATCTGTTCTGCACAGCTTTCCTTGATGCACTGCAGCTTTTGAGCTGTAAGAGATGTGCAGACAGAGCCCAGGTCCAAAGGTTTTGCTCTTACAGCCTCGTGCAAGGTTTGTTGTTTCTGCTGTGTGCAGAGCCCAGAACATGGGCGACCTGGGGCTGTTCCCATAATACAACCAGAGCAAAATGCTCTGCCTTTGTTCCTGCTCACTGCAATAGACTCCATCTCGGCTGCTCATTGTTTTAAGACTTTTCTATTAATAGCAGAAACAGACATGCCATTTCAATAATTCTATTCAAATTAATGCCTTTCATTATACTCCAAACACAACATCAAAGGCTTAGATTGCACCCTGGCCCTTTGTGAGACAGAAAGAGTTCTGGTATAAAGATTTCCATCAGAATAGACGTTTGATGGAAGAAAGCTTTTTTGCCCATCAGGAAAGATAAGTTTCTTAATGGGATTAGAGGCTTAGGTTCTTGTGGATGAGTGACTGCAGCAGCCTAGGAGGTCCTTTCCACTGGCAAATTTTGTCCCACAACTCACTGCAAGGGAGACATTTCACATTGTGGGTATTTTATTTTTACTCTGTTTTTGTCTGTGAGAGAAAGGTCTGTTTTCCCAGGACTGCCAGGTCCTGGTGTTGGCTGGCAAGACATAGGGACCACGGTGTGTCTTGGAGAAATCTGGGACTGTAGGTCTCTGATTGCCAGGAGAAGGTAAGCTCAGAGAAAACTGTCTGCAAGGTTCCCTTTGCAGGCTCTGCCAGGCACCCCTCCTCACTAGCAGACACAGCCAGTAAAGAAAAGAGGGTCAAGAACAAGCACAGAGGAGGGGTTCCTCTCCTGGGGTGCTGCAGATGGAGGTTGTAGGGCTGTATTTACCCGTGACACTGTCCATGACCCTTTGGCTTCCAGCAAGAGAAGCTCAGGGGGATTTGGGATCATTCACATGGCCCCTCCACCTCTTGGATTAAGCACGTAGAGGGAGGGGTGGCTCGGTAGTTATGTGTGCATGTCCTCCTGGATCACCAGCAACTGTGGAGCCATCCACCTCAGGCTCATCCTGCAGAAGTGCAAAATATAAGAAATTGGTCCTCAGAGCATGGCCAGGGCTGGATCTTGTCCTGTTGTGGCACCACAGTGCAGTTTCTTTTACCCTCTCAGACTCCTTCCTCCAGATGCACCATCACTGACCCAGACCCTCACACCCACAGCCCTGTACTCTGCAAAACAGGCTGGAGGTACTCCACCCCAGCCAGGACTGATCCCTGGGAATGTTGACACCTCAGTGGGCTTCTGCTTCCCTGTGCACACGTTTTCATATGCAAATCAGCACTAAATGTCCGTGTAAGTCAAGGAAGAAACTATATCTCTGTCCATTGCAGGGAACAAGCTCACACGTTCCTGGTGTGTAGTGAATTCTGGTTCTCCTATTTTGCTGTTTTCTCTTCACCAGGAACCTTTGATTGGGTTACTCTTTGTCTTTTGGTCTGTAAAGGCTCTTAATGAAGCCCTATTAGTGAGCTAAACAGAAACATTTCCTCCTTAAAGGACTTCATCATGCAATTGTAGCAGAGCAGAGCCTGCTGAAATGTCTCTTCATGTTCCTAGTTACGAAGTCCAGTCTATGTCTGAAACTGCAGATGGGCCACATGGTCATCCCCTCTGGCCAGTGATAACTTGGGAGGGCAGAGCTTCACCTGACCACCACCATCAAGAGATGTTCCCCCACTTCACATAGCCCAGTTTCACCCCATTTTGGATCCACCTGTGACTGCATATGGCATGTCAGCCCAATCTATGAGCAGGGCTGGAAACCACTGCTTCCTTCATTGTTTGTTTCGGTGGTTAATCGGTCTCACAGTGAAAAACCTCTGCTTTCCTTCTGAATTGAATTTCGTCTGCCTCAATTGAATTCTAGCTGCTGGTTCTGGCTGGTACCATCCTTTGCTGGATTAAAGAAATGCTACTTATTCCTCATTGTCGTGGTTTAACCCCAGACAGCAGCTAGACCCCACCCAGCCACTCGCTCACTCCCCCTGTGCAGAGATGGGGTGGAGAATCAGGGGAGTTAAAGTGAGAAAACTCATGGGTTGAGATAAAAACAGCCTCATAGGTAAACCAAGCAAGGAATTCAACCACCATTTCCACGGGCAGGCAGATGTTCAGCCCTCCCCAGGAAAGCAAGGCTCCATCACGCCTCGTGGTTACTTGGGAAGGAAACTTCCTCCAAATGTTCCCCCTTCCCCTAGATTCCTCCCCCAGATTTACATACTGAGCATGTTGCCATATGGTACAGAATGTCCTTGCGGTCAGTTGGGGTCAGCTGCCCCATCCGTGTCCCCTCCCAGCCTCCAGCCCCCTCACTGGTGGGGTGGGGTGAGAAGCAGAAAAGGCCTTGACTCTGTGCAAGATCTGCTCAGCAATAAATAAAACATCCCTGTGTTATCAACACTGTTCCCAGCACAAATCCAGAACACAGCCCCACAGTAGCTACTGTGGAAAATGTTAACTCTACCCCAGTCAAACACAGCACATCAAGAAGTTTTTTGCACAATTTATTTGTCCCACCTCTCCATTACTTTTTTGATCAGTTACCTTGGGCAAATTGCCTTCATGTAACAAACCTCCAGTCTTGCTGTTCCGCAGCCTTTTAAAAATGTGGAAGCAGAGTCGGGGTCCAGCTTTGCCTTGGACCCACCCCAGGAACCCCACTCACAGCCCTGGGTTTCAGCCTGCAGCCTCCTACAGCTCTGTCATCCACCAAGGAAAAATCATCCTTACTTTCCTTTCTTTTTTTTTTCTTTTTTATTTTTTTTTTCAGCTAGAGAACTATGAAACACTGTCACTAAAGCAGAACTCACTAAAAAGACTACTGAAAAAATAGAAACCTCCCCCTAGTTTGCATGGCATTAAACGTGGCCTTTGCTGGTTGATCCTGCAGAATCTGGCCTTTTATTTTCTAATTTTCTTAGTTTGAAGAAGACAGATTAAAAGCAAGAGGTTTCATGTCTGGTTTCTGATCCATTTATTTTATTTTTTTCTCTGAATATCTTCCCATGGATCACCAAGAAACATCCAAGCAAGCACATAAGTGAAGTTAAACAGTGTCTTTTAAAGAACAGGCATTGTCCCTGATGCCTGAAATGCCAGACTATTAGCTACGCTCCTAACTCATACTGCTGTGTGTGAGAAAGACGTTTTATCTGTTATCAGTGAGAAAATGCAGCTGTTTGTAGCCCCAGGAATTAGAGAATCCAAAACACCAAACAGAAGCAAGGAGAGCAGAGTTCCACCCCACCAATTTCTGCGTCGTTCACACAGCACTTGCGTGCACCACGGCACATCCCCAGCCTTGACTTTAAGATAAGTAAGGGAAACCCTGCCAAGCCTTGTATTCCACTCACTTTTTGCACTTTTTTCCCAGTGTGACTGCATTTCTGCTGCCTACCACTGGATTTTCAGCTGTCTTTTCCCAGCAAATCAAAGTCCCATTTATTTCTCTAGACTGTTTTTCAATGCCCAGACCCATAGGCCATGATCCAATTGCCTCTTAATTTTCCCTTGGATAAATAACATAAGTGAATTCCTCACTAGAAAACAACCTTCCCCAACATCAAGTCATTATGGCAGCAGTTTTCTTGTCCTCTTCTAATTAACTAAAGGTCTTTTTGGAAGGCAGAAACACAGAATTGGACACGATATCAATAAGAATCCAGGAGCAATCTCCTGGTTCCTGCCTACAGTCTTGCTTCTGAAAGATTCAAAGATATCATTCAGTCCCTTTCTTACAGCAGCGAACTGAATATCTATTATGAACGTTCCAAGAATGACTGCCTCCTGAGGTACAGCTCCCTGCCTTCATTTCAAGTTTGGTGGCCTGGGTGTGGAATTTCTCAGGGTTTCCAGTAGAAGAATGCTTATTATGAGGAGCAGCAGTGATGCCCAAGGAAGGAGCACCTCGTGTGAGGTTAATATTACACTCTGTATATGGTGTAAGCCAGATCTGAACTGATACAAAAAAAATAGCTAAATACTTCTCAATGGATCTGTCCAACTGACGCCAATTTTAGGTCTCAGATCTGTCACTCAGGAAGGTGACCTGTATATTCTGTATTCATTTTTGCCAAAACAGTGTGTTATTAGTGTCATTCGATACTGGTTGGTGAGAGGAAACTGCCACTGGCTTTGCGCTTCCTGCACTTTTCTGGAATTGGTGGCTCCTAAACCTCCACATTGATGGATTCCTCTCATGTGTCAAGGTTTCCTATCAAACCTACAATTAAGGATGTGAAGGGTAGGATTCTCCTGCCACTTTAGGTAGAGGTGTGTTTTCTAAACACTTTGGGCTTCACTAAAACCAGTGGGCAAAAAGAGGTGTCTCCAGAGGGTGAGGTGATGCACTGGTCAGAGGTGCTCCTACAAGGATGGGATGAACTGCTTCTTGGCATGTCCAGGCTCTTTTGGTGGGTTGCTAGACAGCTGCCATAGCTCAGAGGCACAGCCTTCAGCTGCCTAAATTTGAATAACCCACCCTCCTCAATCTGACAACATCCTGGCTCTGAACCCTTATAACCCGGTTTAGTGTAGTCCTGTTCCAGCCTGCACTACCCAGACTAACGCCATGCCTGGTCTGCAGCACAAAGAACACAGTACACACTCAGCTGCTTTGATGGGCTCTCCCTGAGGCCATCAAAGAGACCCAGGCCTGCACTTTACCAGGCACCTGCCTCTGTGGTGTTTCATGAGTTAAACCAGATTCTGATCAGCAGCAGATGCTGCACATCGCTCTTGCTGTGATCAGCATCTGGCAGGGAGAAAATGGCTTGAACTAGACTCTGGAAAAATTAATTGCTGAAATTTAAGTGACAGAATAATAATTATTATAATTGCAATAATTGCAATAATTGATAGTAACGGTTCCTCTTAGCATGCCCCTTGGGAACTCGCATCACAGGCCAGCTCTGCGAGGTGCTCTATAAACATACAACAAGGAGAATTTCCTGGAAACAGGAGCACAAAAGCATGCGTGGGTCCTGTTCTCACTCTTGATATCAGCTCTTCGTGTTGCCAGAGTTAGGCAGCAAGAGTAAGAGCACTTTCAGGCTGCCCCAGTTAGGGTTCACATAATAACCTCACTTTCCTAATGCAAGGTGTGAAAAGATAGCACGTGGCAGAAATTTAGGGTAAATGCATGAAAACAATGAGACCAGTTTCAGGCAGGGATCCTAGGGAACGGCCAGATGTGGTTTGCCTGTACTGGGGTAAACATCACAGCAAAACAAACATGGTGCAGGGAATTACAAACACAAGCCCCAGTGGGGAAACACACGAGATGGCTGGTTTGGGAATAGCTTGGTTGGGGGATGCCAGGATTGAGAGACAATGGCAGGTGGGAATGCGCTGCCCAGCTCTGGAAGGGGATAGACAGGGAGGGCCCAGCCTCAGGCAGCCCTTCCATACATGCACCATCAGGACAAGAGTGGTGGGGAAAGGTGTTACAGTGTTCAGGGCTGCCTCTGTGTTCCCAAAGGCCATCTAGAGAGAGAAAGGAAAGGACACCATGGCAATTTTTCCTTTAGACACGTCTTCAATCTAAACAGAGGTTTCTGATGTGCAGCTCTTAGAAGTCATGTCTTAGAAACATGGTGGAGAAAGGGCCACGGATATTCAGGGAATTTAAAGCAGACAATGCAATTATGGTAATTGGTTCTGACCTCCTGAAGGACCTGATCCGTGGAATTACAGCAGTTCCACATGGCACTCGTGACTGGGCACTGACATGGGATGTGCATTTCAGAAAGCCATCCAGTCTTGACTTCAGAACCTTGAGTGATGGATAATTTTTCCATTCTTGGAAATTGCTCCAGTAGTTAATTGCTCAGCCTATTAAAAAAAAAAAAAAAGCTGCACCTTATATCCACCTTTAATTTTTCCATCTTCAGCTTCCAGCCATTGGATCTCATTTTGCTTTGTCTGCTCAATTAAAGAGGACTGTAATATCAAATACCATCTTCCTGTATAGATACGCATAGGTCAAATAACTTCTTACCCTTCTCTCTGGTAGGCTAAATAGAATAAATTTCTTCACATTCATTTCCAAGTTTTCGTTTTTCCTAGGCCTCCCATCATTTTCGCAGCTCTTTTTTTCAGTCATCCATTTTTGAACATCTTTCCAAAAGCTGAACACCAAACTTACAGATAATGTTCAAATAAAGACCTTGGCCATGTCTGGTCGTGTATATACCAAGAAATTGTGAACCTGCTCCGAGAGCTCCACGTCTTCCCCATCCTGAGGAGCTGAGACTCGGATGCAGTGCTCCATGTGGCACCTCAGCATGGCTCAGCAGAAGGCCAGGATCACCTCCCTGACCTGCTGGCGATGCTTATCCTAATGCAACCCAGGGCACCATCGGCCTTCCTGGCCCACAGGGAATGCTGCTGGCTCAGGAGCAGAGCAGCAGGTTCTTGTCCACCAGGACCCCCAGCTCCCTCTCCACAGCTCTGCTTCTCGGCAGGGCAACGCCCAGACTGCACGGACTTATGCTCTCCATGTGCAGGACCTGCACTGAACCTCAGACAGTTCGACTTTGCTGAACTTCAGGCAGTTCTTCTCTACCCATCCTTCCAGCCTGTCGAGGTCCTTCTGAAGGTTTTCACAGCACTCAGGTACAAAGAGCAGCATCCTTGTGGAGATGCCAGGGAATAAACCCAGGATCTCATGTTGAAAGGAGAATTTTTTTCTATTTGGGAAATAAAAAGATTTTTTTTTTCTATTTGAAAAAGTCTTATGATTGCCTAAAAAATCCCAGGATGAACATTAGCTAAAATGTTTCTGAAAAGCCAGAAACTTTAAAAGTGAACAAAAACAGTGAATGAAAGATACAGAAATTTAATCAATATCTGAAAATATACAAAGGAGTAGTTTTTCTCTCCCAATACACTTTCCAGGGGTAGGATTGGGATAATTAAAGTCAGAATATTCATCTTGTCTCCACAGTTTTGCCCTTATTTAAAAACCCCTCCCTGTGTTAAAATGGCACCATACTCTGGGGTCCTGTGGATCTTTGGTTAAGTAGGATCCTGAGGAATACAGTGCTGGGTGAGTACCTCAGAGCATCCCAGCCCTGCAAAAATCTGGTCAGATACTCGAACAGAAAGCACATGGGGACGAGCATGAACACAGCAGACACAGAAATCTATGACTTTTGAGCCTGCCAAAACCTGGGAAAGAGTTAATACAGCAAATGGGATAAAGGGCGCTTCTGGACATAATTTACTTGGATTTTTCTAAAGGCTTTTTGGTGGAGTTCCTCACAGGAGACTCTTAAGGAAAATAAATATCTGCGGGGTAAGGGGCAGCATCCTGTTGTGGGTCAAAAACTGCTCAAGCAACGGGATACAAAGGGTAGGAGTGAATAAATGATCCTTGGAGCAGGGGGAGGTTAAATGGGAAAGACTCAAGGGACTAGCCTTGGGAGGGGCGCGACTGAAAATATTTATTAATGGTTTGGAGAAGCAAGAGGACAGAGCAAGAGGTGAGATTTATCCAGGTGGCATCATACTGTGTAGGGTTTTATTTGTTAATAGAAGAAGGAAAGAAATTGATGAAAGGACAGAACTATGAGGGATTGTGAGAAGCCCTAAAAAGATTTTATCCAACTGGGAGATGAATAAGCGGGAGGATTTTGAGATAAATGCAAAACTGGGCAGTCATGGAAGCCTGTCTGTGCTTCACAAGGGCTCTGCAGGGGTGGGCTGGAGTTTAGCAGAGTCCTTTTAGGGGAGAACAAGCCTACTGACATGGCATCAGGCAAAAGGAAGTAACCAGCAGCTGCTAGAGTTGAGAAATGACAAGTTAAAAGCAATTCCCCAAAATGTAATTCCCAAGCTGGTAGGCAAAGGTCTTAACCCAGTTCCAGGAATGAGTCTCTCATCATTGTGTTGCTGGAAGTGGGAGGGAAAAGAGGAAGTGAAACATCCAGGTGTAAAAACATCCAGTTGTAAAAGACATTCCTGCCATTCTGTATCCCTCCTAAGGTTGTGAAATGAGCAAGTGTGAGAAAAACATGGGTGTTGGGTCCCTTGTGTCGCCACAGACATGAGAGTTCAACAGGGAGTGTCAGCGTGAGCACAGTTCTGCCTCCAGCTTGCACAAATCATTGGGAAAGTCGTCTGAGACTGGCCTCATGAGACCCTTGAATACCTCAGAGCATCTGCACTGGGGACAAAGGAGAACTGTGACACTCTTTTTGCTGGAATCACAGGGACACCCAGTGATTTCAGCAGTTTGTTGTTCAAGGGGCTTTGATAGAGCTGGTGAGGTGACCCTGGTGGCCTGAACACCATGGTAACACTCAGAGCCTGAAACAGGAGTCTTAGGGCTGGTGAAGAAGAAGGCTGCAGAGTGAGAAAACAATTAGAGAACCTGCAGGATTTATTGTCAGGTGGTTTTAAATGGTGGTGTGCAGGCTGTTCTCTCCTGGCCCCGGCGGTTCCTGGCTACAGCTTGCTCCAGCAAGGACCAAGCACTAGCATTGCTGGGCTGGCATTTTGCATGCCATGCTGCTGTGTGCTCTGTCCTCATGCCAGGGGGCCAGCCTGCCCTGTCAGCAAGCTGGTGACCCTTCTGCTAAGGGGATTGTTCCTGTGTTGACCAGAGAATGCCTACAAAGCCCAGGTTCCTCTGACTGGAAGGCACAGAGCAACAGCTTTGAAGTTTGCAACAGCACAAAATCCCGGGCTTCACTGGTATTTTATCCACAAGTAGGGCCAATGAAATAAAAATATTCCTGAATTTCTTTCCTCTACTCAGCCCTCCTAAATCAAGTTTCTTATTGTTTCACATTTTGGGTTCTGCACCACCTGTGACAGTAGCTGCACACTGTAGACTGGAACAAAAACAGTATTTGCTTGTGAGTGCCCAAGCTCTGGTGAACATGCACTGCCCTTTCCTGAACCTTCTGTCAGGTACGCTTTCTGCTGCCATTCGTCATCCTTCACATTTTGCAATTAGCTCAAGTATGTGCTGAGAGGAACCAGCCAACAGGTTCCCTGTTGCTATCTAGGTTGAAGATCTGAGCTGCCTGTGCTGTCTCAAGCCTGGAGCCTGATTTCCAGCCAGAACACCACAAGCAGCAAACAGCAACCTCACCATGGCTTTCCATGCTGTTCTCCATCCACAGGCATGGCTATCAAGACCTGCTCCTTCAAAATTGCTGCAAAGCATGCTGTGAGGGAGCTCCTCAGAGCATGTCATCCTTCACCACCAGACACACCGGGATGCCATTTGCTGTTGTGGCTGAGCTTACTTTGAAATAAAACCTCTCAACGCGGTGAGTTTCCAGGTGGCAAATGGCTGCCTCTGGGCAACATGGAAACCTTCTAATTCAAGTGTATGTGTGATTGCTGTAGCATCTCAGCATTTGGCAGTACTTATCCTCACAATGCCCTTGCAAGGTGGACAAGTGCAGCTGAACTCCTCTTAATGATGGGGGATTCAGCCCCCCTCAAACTCAGAACTGCTTTGCTCACAGGCATTAACAAAACCCCTGGTGGAGGAGACTTAAAAGCAAGCCCTGCCCTTTCCTACTTCTTAAACTCTTCTTCACCTAAACTCTTCACAAGATTTAAAGTCTTTTAAATCTGCTGATAAAAAATTGTTCCGTCTGCTGCATCGGAAAACATGTAAATAACCCTTGCATTTTTCCTCTCGCCTACTTTCCCCATGACAAAGTCCTGCCAGAGTGGGGGATGAGGAGCATTTTCACCTGACCACAGCATGAGCAGGTTGGCAATCAATTTTAGGCAGGTAGTTCATATCCTCAGCAATACACAGAGTTCTCCTTTCAACAGTTTTCCTGCTGTACTGCAGCTCCTTTAACAAGTTGCACAAGTTTTATTCTTTATCCTCAGAAAGCCTTCACAACGTCTTCAGAAGAAACCATTTCTTCCATGACACATTCCTGTCAGGAGTGGCTTTCCAGGTTTAGCTGCATGATGTGATAACTGAAAACAAGCAGAAACAAGATTATTTAAGCCATAGCCCCCACTCTTCAAGTGTGCCGTCAGGGACTGGGGCTTTCAAAACTGGTTTGTCTCCCCAGTCTCCTGATTTCAGGAGTCTGCAGAAATTCTGATGGGTTTTTTGGACATGACCTTTAACACCCAGGCTCAGCCCTCACAGCCTCTCACATTGTACTGACCTTTAGTCCACGGTAGAGATGATTTAAAACACTGACAGAAATTCAGAAATCTTAGGGCCAGATGGGAACTTTTGGATGTGTTCTTCAAACCGGCAGTATAACACGTACAACAGAGTTTCATCCAATTATGCCAGCACGGAGCCTAGGAACATGTGATCATTGCAGCTGGTTGAAAAAATACTAATTACTTTTCAGAGGATATACACATTATATATCAAATATATATGCTAACATATGCAAATTTTCTTGTGTGCAAAAAATAAAAGTCTAGGGGGGTTCAGGATGTTTTTGCTGTCAGTGTGCCTGTCAGTTTGGAGCATTAAGAAAATGTTCCTGAAATAAAAGGCATCTTTTCCTTCCTGGTGAAATTCCTGAAAACATTATCTAAGAAAAGGCTCATTTCGTTTAAAAAAAGAAAATGTGAACCAACTCCAGCTGCTTTTCTACTCTGTGACCTTGAGGGAGCAGTTCATGTGTCTGGTGGAGGTTTCCAGCCCCTGAGGAGATGTCTAGGAGATCCCACCTGGCCTTCCAAGGGCGCAAGAGGCTGTCCTCTATTGTATCCACCAGCCCTGTGCAGATGTTTTGGTCCCTGGGGGTGTCCCCAAGGGCACCAGGGGCTGCGCCTTCCGCTTCAATAAGACGTGGGTACACGTTACAGCAGAAAATGCAGAGCAGTTGGGGAGCTGTACTCTACAGAGAGACTTGCTGATGAATGCCTCCATCCCGGGCTCACAAATAATCTGGAGACAGTCATTTTAATTCCTGTGGCACCTTCCATCCTCGGCCACGCTGCTCCCCACAAGTCATCGGCATGACAGTCTCTGCATGAGCCGCATCAGCATTTAGCTGGTCTCAGCCCATCGCAGCCTCCAAGGGAGCACATTTGCACAGAGCCTGCTTTTCCTCCCCGCGCAGCCAGGGGACAGGGCGCTGCAGGGTGCCACCCTCCCTCCTAAAACTGCTGCACACTAGGGCTGGCAGATAACTGCAGTTCCAAGCGCAGGCAGGGAAGCAGGCATGTTCAGCATTTCCTACCCCTCTTGGTGCAGGAGGCTGGTTCCACCCCTTCCCTGAGTGTGAAGCACCCAACAGAGTCCTTGTCTGCCTTTGTCACCCTTTTGTCCCCAAACCTCTGGAAGATGTGGGAGCCTCCGATCCTATGCGGTCTCATCCCATGACCTTAATGCAAATTGTTTGAGACTAAGGACATAATAGGAAAGAAGCTGGGAACTGAGCCATGCCATAAGGATAAGTGACTTGTCAGGTTATTGCAGCTCTATCTTGTCCTTTACACAGGGAACAGCCTCAGGATACTGAGACAGGGCTGCCAGCAGTGCATGGGAGGGGCACTGGAGAGGTGCTGGGAACAGGGTGGCCTGCCAACACTCTGTCCAGAGGGCGAGAGAAGGAGTCATTCACTGTGGATTGCATGATGGGAAGTCAGGACAAACGCAACCCATCTCCCTCAGAGATGACATCCTTGGGAGGGGTTGCGTCCCACATGACTGATAACACCCCCAGGATGTGTGGCTCCTAGTCCTTGGCTCAGTCATCAGCACCCAGGAGGCACAGCACACTCGCCTCTGCAGTATGAAATAGGGCAGGGGCGGGTTGGCAAATTTTGCTGGTGGTGCTGCATCAACCTGTCTTTGTGATGGAAACCTAGAGCACCATCTCAGGGGAGCAGCAGGTCAATGCTCCCCAGACTAAATCTGCAAATACCAAAGGCTGCAGTGGCAAGGTGGTGTGGCCAGAGACGGGAATTTGGAGAGCACCTGGGATGCCTGAATGAGAAGACAGTTTGGTGGCATTTTGGCCTTAAACTGAGGGGCTCAGGGCCATGCTTGGCACTGTTGGTATCTCTCACCTCAAGCCGAAAGATTAGTTCTCCCTTGCAGAGCACAAAGGTCACTCATTTCTTTCTAACCTCCTCTCCTACTCAGACAAATATCTCCCGGATCCCCTCCCTGCCTGCACAGCTTAGTCATTACACTTCAAGCCACCAAGAGGACGGATTCCTGATTTACAGCCAGCTCAACCTGAAAGGGTCCCAGAGTAGGGGTAAGGTCCTTGAAAACTGTCCTCTCCCTGCTGCACCCTGGCACAATCTTTCCTCACCAGGCATCCAGCGAGATGCCTTCTGGGAGGGATCCACTCTGATGTTTGCAGAGGGATCAAGGTCATGAATGGATGTAACCCTTCACAGAAGAGGTGATGAGGCACATGACACTACCTAAACGTCTCTGAGCCTCCCCCTAGCATGTAGAACACCCTGTTACTTTCAGGACCGTAGGGATTTTTTGTACATTTGGGTTTTCTGGGCTCCATCTTGCATGTGCAATATCCTAGTGGTGAAGCAGACCACTCAGGGAGCCCCTTATTCCAAGTTTTAAACACTTGGAGATTGCCTTCAGTGTTGTAGTGCTCACATCTCAATGAGTCCCACAGCCCACATGCTCCCAAAACTGTGGGCTTCAATGTACCACACTGATTTCTTCCTGGAAAGTCTGGCCAGGAACACATATCATCATGGACATAGTGACACTTCTCACTGCAGATCCCCAGGAACATCTCTTCTACAGCAAATTATTTTTTTTTCCTGGCTTGCAATGCTGCTGGATGACATTATTTTGATTAATAACGTATTCTACCGTGCTGGAGCCCATAGGTCACAGACTCCTCCAGCAGAGAGAGGCTCAGAGCTGATGGCAGGTGTCAGCAGACGGAGAACCAGTGTAAATGAAGTCATCAAAGATTAAGAAAGAGGAAAAGCAGGCTGCAAGGAAAGGAAAATTTTTTTTATAGTAGGCAGGTGGGAGGGGAGGGAAGAGGGAAGCAGGACAAACTCCATGCTGAAGCATTAGAACCCCTTCCCTCAATACACAGCTGCTGCTTGGCTTCAACTTCAGCTGCTCACAGCTGAGCAATTACATCATGTTCTGCTCCTATTTGGATGTACTGGGGGTGGGTTTCCTCATTGCTCCTTTTCACATCCCTGGTACCTCTTATCCGCCCACCCCTCACCACTCAGTTCTGGGATTTGACAGTCAGTGAGAGCTCACAAGACTCAGTTTTAAAAGCTTGGTGGGTCCTCTCCACTCTGCCTTTGGCCACTTTACCTTCCAGTTTAATACAGGGAGCTGTGGGGATTGAACTAACCCACCCACTTCTCACCCGCCACCCAGCAAGCTGCTCCACTTTCCTCGTGCCTCAGCTTCACTCAGAGCACCCTCTCAACAAGGCAGCAAGGCTGGCCCAACCCATCTTTGCAAACTGCTTTCCAGTCCCCTGGGAGAATGGCAAAGTATGATTAATATGACTATTTATTTTTCAGGCATGCAGGAGGTAAAGGTGGAAGTGCTGAGACATATATTTGATTTGGCAAATTAACACATCATAAGACATAACCATAAAAAATGCACAGCCTCCTAACATTGCTTCACTTCTTCCCTCCTCCATCGTCCCTGGATGAGCTGTAATGAGGGAATAAGGTAAGAGAGCTGTCAAGATTATCTTTCCTGTTACACTCCATGTAGTTGCAGGGATGGAAGTTGCAAAAATAACACATTTTGCAGTCTTCAGGCCAGACCTCCCCATTAGTGAGAAAGGCTGCACAGCCCCGCTGCTTTTAGGCACTTGCCCTGTGTAATGAGTGCCACCCACCGAGGAGTGAACTGCTCTCCTTTCCTCTGCTCTCCATGGTGGGATCACCCAGTCCAACAGAGATGTGCAGCAGGAGGAAGTCAGTGCAAGACATCATCTACCTCCTAAGCAAGGCTTAGGAATTCCTCCCTGGGGCAAGCACTCTGGGCTGGATCAGCTGTTTGTGGAAATCCTGAGGCAGATTTGGGAGAACTCTTCCCCACAGGGGTCTGATGCTCTCTTGCTTACCACTGTCATTTGGTGGGAAGGTAATGAGAGCTTTCAGTGCACCATTACAAGAGCACAGGGTGGCCTTGTAGCCAGGAGGTGCCAAGGGTCAGCAATGCTGCAGGCAGGTCCCACCTCCTCAGAGCTGGACACAAAATCTGGGGCACTTCAGCCAGAGCCAAGCACCTCCACCTCCCTTTCCTAGGCATGGAAGCCTTCCCTGAGCTCCCTGCTGTAGTGTGAGGTTGACCATGGCACACAAGAACTTTGTTTCTCTCCACGGGTGAGAAGGTGAACTTGTTGATGTCAGATTCAACACTTACAAAGTGGAATTGCAGAGTTGGTGCCTAGAGCAGGGGGCATCATTGCCAAAACCAGGATGTGTCTCCAGCCTGTGCAGGCCTATGTCTGGGGCGGGTTGTCCTGAGGTCTTTTAGAGCCAGGAGGAGAAAGCTGCAAGTAGCAGGTCTGGCGCCATGCCCCAAGATGAAGTTTTTAGTCTCAACCCTAATACTGCACCACCAAGGCTGCCATGGGTCTCTGGGGAAGCTTCCCACCCCAAAGCGGTCATCAGCCAGCTGGGTCTGTCAGGGAGATGCTGGAGCAGGACAAAAGTGGGCAAGAGCCAAGGATGCATCAGGGAAAGGGGATGAGAATGTCCAAACCTGACCTGTGATTTCAGGCTGTGGTTATCACTGGTGACACCACTGCCTGGCTTCTCGTGTGTTTCAAGGCAGGATGCAAGTGTGTCTGTGCATTCAGGAGCTCAGCTGGCTCTTGCAGGTATCAGTCTGGCTTCTCACACTCACCTTGCTGCTTGGGACCAGTGAGACCTGCCTTCCCCCATTCCCTGTTTTCCAGGCACTGGTCAGAGCTGCGTGAGCAGCTCTTTTCCTTAAAAACAACATGGTATAGGTTGAAACAAAACGTCAGCTTAATTCTAAATCAAGGGATTTGTCATTCACAGGCTGCTGCTTGCTAATTACCCTGACACATTTCAAGGCAGAGATAGATGCTTTTCCCTGGTATACTCTGTGCCCAAGAATATCCTCCTGATGCTGGCAAGTGGGAAGCAGCCAGATATCCCTCACAGACCTGGGAACACACGGAAGTCCAGAGGGCTGTGTGGCTTTGTCACCTATACAGGATTTTTCCATGAGATGATGGGAGGATGTCTCCATACCTGAGCAGGGCAGTGATGGACTTCTTGTTGTGAATGCTGAATTCCCGGCAAGAGATATCCACAAGAGCTTCCAGCCAGACTGATGGCACGGTCAGTGCTGCAGAGAGTGAGGCCGGCTGGGATCCTGGGAAAATACAACTTTATTTCCATCCAGCCACACCAGGCTCAGGCAACCCAAAACCAGGGAGAGCTCCCATCCCTGTGCAAGCTGGGGAGTGACCCTGGAGCATGCAAAAGGGAAGCAACATTAATAAGAGTGAAACCTAAAGACTGTCTGAAAACACATGTGCTGCTGCCAGTAAGGAGGGGAAGTATTTTGAATTCAGTTGAGGCTCTCTCTGGCTCAGGGTGACCTTTAGAGAACCCGCATCCCAGTTCACAGTTTCCAGCAGAGCTGGCAATGCAGCCGGCTCTCCATTCTCATCATGACTTCTTTTTTTTTTTTTTTTTTCAGCTGAAATATTTATGCAGGTTTTTAGGGGTGTAGCTTTCATCACTCCAACCAAGAGGAAATGGTCATATCACAAAGCAGGTTACAGTATACGGCCCTGGGGATAGCAAGGCCTTTGGTAACACTTCTTCCCATGGCCTTTCTCCTAGGTAACCCAAGAGCAGGAAGGTTTATGAAGCTGATCCCATCAGACCCCACGGAGAGACTTAGCCTAAACATCTGAAGGATGAGAGTCACAGAGAAGAGGGAGCAGAGGGAGAGGGTTTGTAGCAACAGCTTGAAATAGGAGGGAATATTAGGACAAGAACATAAAGGAAGTCGGAGAAATAACACCAGAAATAACACCATCTCATTTACCACTCAAGCACGCAGTGTTTGTCATATCGAAATAAAAACAGTGGGGAATGATTCCCCAAGGAGACCTCCTTATCTGACTGCGTTAAGGCAAGATAGACCCTTGTGTTCGTGCAGGCAGTAACAGAGACACTCGTGCAGAGACATACACACACCGAGGATTGGCATGAGAACAGGGAGGGAGGAAGGCAAGAAATCTTTAATCTTCACTTGCAGAGCAATAAGCAAGTGCATCTTTACCTTTGTGCTGCCCACAAAAACAGACACCATCCATTTCCCCCGTGTTCCACCTGAAAGAGAGTGGCTCTGGCGGGGAAGGGTTGCCTCACTGCATATCCATACAACAGCTTGACATCAGCAGGGAAAGTTCCACGTAGGGTGCTGGCAAGAGAAATCCGCTTCAGAGCTGGTCCTCAGTCTGCCTGATGTCCTGGGACAGCCCACAGGCATGGCAGAGGCACCACAAGCCCCGGGACACCAGAGCCACTGTTGCCCCTGCTCAGCCAGCCCTGAAGCAGGACCTGCAGCCTCCTGGAGAGGCGCGTTCAGCTGTGCCGTGGGCTTGGCTCTGAGCATCTTTTCTGCATCCATTGAGGTTTTCCCTCCTTTACCACCCGGATACCCACTGATTTACACTAATCCTGTGAGCTTTGTCCAGCCTCCAGCTGGCTCAGCCTAAGGCTTTTCCAAGCTTCTGGCAATCCTGTTCCATCTCACTCCTTTCTGAAAACTGAGGAGAAGAACAAGGTATTCCCCATAGCTTGGAAAAAGGTGATCCTAAAAAAAGCCTCTTTGCCAAGGTCATCTCTGTGGTGCATTTAGGGATCAACGCTGAGCCCTGCTGCTGATTTCATCCAGTGCAAACACATACCTACCAGCAACCTTGATGCTGTAGTGCTGGAAAGTGATGTTTCAAACACAATCTTTTAAGAAGCAACAGAGACCAAACAAACAGGTGCCCTATGAGCTTGACAAAAACTCAAATCCTCTTCAGGGGGAAATTAGCAAGCACTGCTTCTGGCTGGATCCAATTTATTAAGGTCCCAGAGAAAGCAATCATGAAGAAAAGAGATAAACAATCTTCAGAGAGAACAACTGCAGATCAGTTGTGACATAATCAGGAGACCAGTTTCTCAAGGATGGAGAAAGGGGATGCCAGGCCTTTCTCCCATTAATCAGAATTAAGAGCCAGAAATATGCTGTCTATCTCTGCTCTACAGCAGTGCTGCAATTGATTGCTAATTGTTCTCTTTGAAGATTATTTATCTCTTTCCCTCAGGATCGTTCCTTCCTCCCTTCTCTGTTTCTTCCCATAAAAAGGAATGACCCTAAAGTGTCTTAAAAGGAGAATTTGCAGAATGAGAGATGCTTTGCAGTGTCATTACGAGCTCCCAAGCAGCTGGATGGGGAAACAAGCTACCCTTTATGTCCAGAGTTTTGTCTGTTTAGTGAGAAAGGGCAGATTGTAGCTCTAAGAGAAGAGTCAAGAGAGTTGATAGATGAGAAACCAAGCCGAATTTCCTTCTCTCTGGCTCTCAGTCCTCTTGAGTTAGGCACCATGTGATGTATGGAGCAATGTTTGGAGCCTTGAGCAACCTAATCTGGTAACGCTGGTAACTGCAGGGTCCTTCAAAGACCTTCCAAACCCTCTTTCTGCTCAGCAAATTAAGCACAGTTGAGTCTAAGACGGAAACTGAAGTATCTGTCTGTATTTGAGGGTCATCTGATTTTTTATTTAGAGTTTTATCATGTTACGAAACTCGTGTTTTGGCTGAAGTACATTACTAGAGCCAACCCAGCAACCCAGGAATGCCAGCCAGAAAGCTTTGAACCCTGCTCAAACCCTTTGCCCAGCAAGCACTGGGAATGGGAAGATGCCAGGAATGAGATCAAGGAATACTGCTTTTGGGAGGTGGTTTGTAGCTGGAAGGGCAAATACCTGCCCATCAGTGTGGTCTCCACATCCTTGGTGCTGCATGGAGAATGAATGGGTGACCACATTTCACAGTCTGGTCCCCTGTGAGCCTTGGAATGATGTCCACACCTTGCATGTCTGTATGAAACCTGGGAGGAGAGGCACTGTGCTGGGAAAGAATGTGGCAAAACCCTCCCTCCCTGCCTGCCTGCCTGGCTGGAGGGAGAGGAGGGAGCCCCGAGGGGCAGCTGTTCTGCCCTGTCCTGGACAAGGAGGGCTGGGCTCTCCTTGGTTTTCCTGGCACAGCTCACTTCCAAACACAGGTCTGATGACTACCAAGCTGCTCCCAGCTCGCTGAGTCTGTGATGTGCCCCAACACGCTGCACTCAACCTCTCCTGGTGCCCAGCGCACTCAGACACCATGTCTTGACTGTTTGTTTGTTTCTGTGGTTTTCTCTGGGTCTGCAGTGGGGCATTTCTGCCCTTCCCTTTGCCAGACTGTGCTTGCTTTTGCCACCCAGCCTGGGTCTGCTTGGCAGAGCCTCATTTTGCTGCTCTGGCGAGCAGCAGCAAGGGCACCCCTGGTCCTTGCGTGGAGCATAGCCAGTCCTGAGGGGAAGAGGTGTGTTTCCCTGTGGAAAGGCTCAGCCTGATGGTTGAAAATGTGCTATGAAACCCTGAAAGCAGCACTGCAGGGGGGAAATCAGCCTGGCAAGCATCACCTAACACTTACCTCTCCACCTAAGCCTCACCTCACCATGAGTCAGAGGGAGGGAACAGCACCTATCTCTGAGGGACCCCAGTCTGTCGTGGAAAGGGAAGAATGCAGTGAAGGGAAGAAACGCCCATTGTTTTCACCCAGGTTTGTTTGTTTTCCTCTGTCTGTCAAGTGGAGATCCTGAACCCTGAAGGGTTGGCAGGACAAGATCTGTTACTGGAGGGAGGCATAGGGGCCCCGGACTGGAAGCAGCTAGGGGAGGGTAAAGGATGATAATTATTATTGCAGAAGAAATTCCCAGCTGTGGAATCAGCATGTCTCATTAGCCTTTGAAAACGAGCAAAGCAACCCAAAAAGGCGAACAGGCCTGGAAGAAGCCAACTACAAGGAAGAACCTCCCCATCCCACTTGTTCCCAGCTTCACCTTTCCTGTTTCAACTTCCGCAGGCCAGGGAAGGTTTCCTAGGGTTAAAAAAAATGGCTCAGCTCTGGATAGGCACGCAACTTGTTGCCATCCCTTTGAAGTATCTGTTCTCCTGTTGGGTTGCTAACTGGAGCTTGTAAAGGATCCATGCTCAGGTCCTCCCTCTCTGTGTAGCTACACACCAAAGTGCTGGTTTGGAAGATGTGACACTTTAGGACCTTGATCCTTCACTCCAAGTTCAGAGCCCAGTTTGCTCTCTGCAGTTGGAAAAATATTTTAACTTGATTTCAGCACGTGCTGTTTCCTACCAAGATTCAGAAGGGAAAACACACTTAAAATACCTCTTCCACTTCAGTTTCTCACTTGAAATGGTCATTAATTTTCTTTTTACTTGCAAAGGACATTGTCCTTCACTTCAGGGGAAAAAAAAAAAGAAAAATTATTTAAAACAAAATATGTAACGGTAATGAACCAATTTTGATTAACTTCTTGATGGAAAAATTCAACAGGTCCTTGATTAGACTTTTAATGAAAATCAGTGATGCAAAGTAGCCAACAGCACAGAAGTCAGAGCACTTAGGGTAGGAAAGGAGGAATCAGCCTGGCTGAGACTCATTTCATCTCTCCTGCACCAAGAAGTGGTCGTTGGCTGTTGACCAGTCTTGAGCACTGCTCTTTTCATTTCTTTTCCCACAACCTATAAATACATTTAAAATGAAATTAAGAAACTTGGTTTCATTCCAGTTCAAGAGAAGGAAAAAAAAAAAAAGAAGATGAAAAAATAAGCAAAGAAAAAAAAAGGCAAACTTTTAACAAATGTATTTTCACTGTAAAGTAAAATAATTGTTTTCCAACTTTTCTGATAGAGCAGGTGTCAGGGCACATGTGACTTGGTGAAAAGGCATGTCAGCTTTGTTGCATATTTGAGGTGTGCAGAAATCTTCCTTATAACATCATCCAAAGTGTTTTGCACCAGCAAATATTTGTCTTCTGCATAGCAATAAAAGGGATTGTTCTGTAGTTGTCTGCACTGGGGTCATTCGAGTCCTGGTACAACAAATACTGCTTCTAATGAGAGAGAACAGCACTTCATCTCTAGCTAAAGGCAATCAAAATCCATTTGGCATGGTAAGTCCAGAGAGGGAGGAGGAGAACAAGAACTCAGCGAACAAAAGGAGCCCCAGCAGCACGAGGATCCTAGAGAACAAAAGCAGGTGAGAGCTATCCAAGAGTACTGCGAGGGAAGCCCCAAAAACCACACAAAACCCCCACAGGAGCTCCCTTAGCATGCTCTGGCTCGGGCTGAGTGATCTCATGGTGCACACAAGGGAAGCAGAAGGGCAAGCTGTCCTCTGGTGTTTCATTCCCGAGGTGTAGAGCAGCCCCTTCCTCTTAACTGTCCCCAAGGAGGTGACTCTGCATGGAGATAAAAGCACTTGGACTGCACACAGACTTCATGCTGGAGGCTCCTACTGGGTCCCAGTGACTGTGGGCATTCAAACCCTCCCACTCCAGGGGATCACGGGAGTGACCCCTTAAAATACAAGTGATTTCAGCTGGCAGGACCCTTGCAGGTCCAGGCATTGCATGCACCCATCAGCAGCCCTGCAGCAGCTGAGGGTGTTTGAGAAGTGCCTGTTTGAGGAAGGTTAGTTGTGATCTCCCTGTAAAGTCCACTGTGCTGAACAACCAAAATGAGCAAAGACAAAAGGCCCCTGTGTGGCTGGGAAGACACAAGAAAAGCAGAAGTCCTGATGGACACAGCACACCTCTGAGGAGGGGTGAGCTGGGGAGGAGGCGTGGGGAAAATGATATTGAGCCTTTAACCACCATTCCTGGTGCGTGGGAGCACGGGTTGGTGCTGCCTGCTGCAGGACATGCACACAAAGCTCAGGTTTGGGGAGCAAAGCAGCTGCAGGGATAACCCTATCACAGACAGCACCACACTGCTCCCTCCTTCTGGCTGCTGGCACTGCCAGGCTGCAAGCCAGAGCCACGAAGCCAGTCCTCTCCAGTGACTACAGAGACAAGAGAAGGGCTTTGTCTCTGCCCTGTAACACGAATGTGATGTTTATGCTTTCACGATCTGCAGAACGTGGTGTTTTACACAACCTCCCCTGTGTCTGCGAGGGAACAGGGCTGGGCACAGTGTCTGGCAGGCTTCAGATGCCAGTTCACTTCAGTCCTCCATCAGGCTCTTCCCTGTGGTACAGTGACTGTCTTTCCTGGTGATAAATCACCCTGCACAGGGAGCTCAGGTGGAGAAAGGCGATAGAAGCTGCCAAAGGGCAGCAAAGGGAGAAAAGAGCCGTCCTCCATACACATGTCCCTTGTACCACAGTTAAAGGGGAAACAACATGCCACACTAAAGAGGGGAAATTAAAAATATAGCAAATATGTCCCTCCACTCTACAGCTATCACCTGGGAGTTTGAATAAAGTTTATGACACTCTTTCATTGCTAGAAACCAGCAGTAAAGGAGCCAGACATTTATTTTGCAGCTTGGCTCTGCTCCTTGAGCAATAAATGCTGCTGGGTCTAATGCACTATGTGGAGCGAGGTCTGCAAACACACTGTGCCTCTGCAGGAGCAGGGCTGAGCGCTGCAAGGTGGTCCTGGGGTGCTGATGCTCCAAAATACCTGGAAGTGCCCTGGTGGATGACAACAGGGAGACAAAATGAATAAATACATCAGCACAGGCCTGCAGTGATGATGAGGTGTCTGTACCATCGTGGTAGCTGCTTTTCATGGAGCAGAGAGGACAAAACAGGGCTGTGATGATTTTATAGATGAGGATTAGTGGTATCACTGAGGTCTGCCCCATTTGTTTGTGCAGAAACTGGAGCATGACCAGGAGGTCTTCACATCCACCGAGCACCCTCCTTCAGACCCCACAGCCACCCTGTCCCCTAGCTGGGAACAGTCCCGGTGGAGCAGAGCTGGGGGCAATGCAGACCTCCAGAACACAGGGACATAGCAGATTCCATCAGGTTTTTGGGTTTGTTCTGCTCCTGGCACGTCATAACTCTTTGCAGCTGCTCCTTGGTGAGGATGAAGATAGTCTCCCACCCAGGGAGACCTCAGAGTGAACAGCAAAACCAGACTGGTGGGACCTGTCCTTGTCCTCTGATGGCAGTGACACAGAAGGTCTTTGGAGGCGCTGGGGACCCTCAGTACTCTCTGTGTTTGCTCAGGGGTGACATGCCTCCAGCAGGGACATGGCTGGGCAGAGCCAGTCACAGACCCTAGGCTGGCCTGAGACAGGCATCAGGACTCTGAATGACCACAGGTATCTGTTTATTCTCATTTCCCTTCCCGCAGTTACATGAGGGGCCCAGTGCAAGTTTTCCAAGCTCTGAGTATGAAAAAACCACTATCTGTCTCAAAACATCTCACTTTGAGAGAGGCAATACAGCTTGCTGTGGGAATACCAGCCAGGTCTGAAACCACCCAACAGCTCAGGACAAAGGTAAGAAGGCAGCAGACCCCTTGCAGGGAAGCCAGACCACCTCCTTCAGGAATGCCTTCGAGGAAGACAAGCTCCATGGACAGCTGTGCTCACCTCTGGCATCAGGACCTGGGTAACAGCTTGCCAAAAAGATGCCGTGGTCCCACAGTGCTGGGGAACAGAGCTGCAGGGAGAGAGGGAAAAAAACCCAGATCAGCACAATCTCCAGCCCTCCCTCCACAAGTAAACTGCTCCAGAATAAACTTTGACACTGACCAGGTAAGATTGTAATGTCTTAGCACCCTGAAAAGGACAACTAGGAGGAAATAAATTCCTCTTACATTAAGTCATGCAAGGTGTAGCAGGATCTCCAGGTTTTGAAATGCCTCGAAGTTGCATTTCACAGCCTGCCCACTAAATGCCTACAGCCGGGGTTTATCGCACTTGCACAGATCTTCTGGTGTGACTCCAGCTGGATGCTACACCCTGGGCACCTTCCAGTTCATTAGCTAACATCTGTCTGACATGCTGTTTGTTTTCTCACCCTCTTGCTGCAGGCACAAGCCTGTTAAGGAAGGGTTTTGATCACTGGCTTGTTTTGGGTGCTGGGCCACTCTTCTTTTGCTGTGAGTTGCTGGTGAAGGAGGCAGCCTCTTTCCCGCAGAGCTTTTACACACACAGGGACTGTAGGGACACCCGTGGTTTTACACACATAGGGGCTAAGCCAGCAGTCCCTGGAGAACAGTACCTGAGAGCTGTGTTTGTCACTCACAGAGCTGCTCCATCAGCTCCAAGATACACCACAAAGCTGCATCCTCATCCGTCCACGTGGGTAGGGACTGCTTCAGTCCCAAGGACCTTGATGTTCCTGCTGTGGTGTTGGGAGTAATGCTTCTCCATACAGTTTGAGAAAGCCACTGTCATCCTTTCACAGTCGTCTGGGCGTTGTCTGAATCCTGCCCAAACTCTCCTTGGGGGCTCAGACTTGCAGCAGTCTGATTGCAGGGTGCCAGCTTCCCACGGGTGTTGGCACACGTGCTTCCAGCCCTGGACGAGCACATCACCAGGGCGTCCCATGCACGCCTCTGCCCACACAGACCAAGCTAGGCTGCATGACAGTCATTGTGGCTCATCTTGGAATGGGTGTGGCTCTGGAGCAGAGCTCCTTCTCCTTCTCTGTGGCCGAAAGCAAGCATTCAGTCTGTGTGCTGCCTGCGTTGTTTGCATCCCGACAGCACTCCCATCAGAGAGCTGCTTGCAGCCAGTACAGGCATTTTGGGTGCCTTGGCCGCGCTGTGCTGCCTGCTCCCTTCTCTTCCTGCTCCCTGCTGGAGCTGCCCTTGCCACACAGCCTCTTGTAGCCTGCTCCAGGGCTGTTTCCACAGCTACACAACAGCACGAGGGTTGCATGTGAAGTAACACCAGCACTCTCCTCTTAATCTGACAGCAGGATAAGGAGGAAAACAGAAGTCCAGGTGCTAGATCGGCCTGTGGGTGCATGGGAGATAGTGATGGAGATGACATATTCCAGGCTGGTTTGATTTTGAACCACACCACACAACCCCTACCCCAACCACAGAGGCACGTTCATGTCCTCCAGCTCCACACCCTACCTGGCTGCACACCCAGTGGTGCCTCACAAAGCTACAGGAAAGCCACCTCAGTGACCCTTCATCTAACTACAATGACCAGGGCAAGTGCTAGGTCTTCTTCTGGGGACCTCCAGGGGCCCAGCATTCTCTGCAGCTCTCCCCTTGTCTGGTCCCCAGCTGGCACCTGCCCTGATTCGCACGCCCAGAAATTCATGGTACACTGATAACCCAATGCAAACAGAGAAATCCCAGTACGAAAGGTGGCCCTGAGCACATCAGGCATCTCCTTGGTGTTTTTGTAATTACAGAGGCAAACAGTCCTGGGAGCAGGGCTGCCAAGAGCCCCCGGAAAACCCCCAAGGTCCAGATAGCCAACTGGTCTGTTGGTGGGGCACAGAAGAGCAGAGATGTGGCTTTTCCCTCCTGTTCCTCTGATTCAATTAACGTGCTTCTGATTTAGCAGGCAGCTGGGTTGGGAGCACTCACAGCAGTCTCTGTATGCCTGGGAAGCCCTCCCATTGGCACGGGACAAGCCCAGGCATCTTCAGCTGCTTTCTGCTTTGAAAAAGAATTCATCCATGGTGGAAGCTGGGAGGCAGACCAAGTACAGACATTTTGGCATTGAAGTAGCAGGTACTGCATTGTCCTGAGATGCCTTTTCCTCTTCTGACTTGCTGATGCCAAGCCAGGGGGTTAGAGGGGAGCTCAGACCTGAGAATAATTTTTCAACAGCTTTCCATACCCCCTCAGTCTGCATATTCCTACACCACATAAGTCCTACTCTGTCAGACCTTCTCACGGCATCAAAACATTTTGCTGCTGTCCAAATTTTCTGTTGTTCCTGATTTTGTTTGTTTGTTTAATTATCGCTCTGTGGAAAATTTCGAAATGGCAACTGTTCCATCCCTTTTGGGAAAAACAAGCAGACACTGAAATGTTGGGATTCCCCTTGGAGGAAAAATCCCATGTCTCGGTGGTAGAGGTCAGTGCCTTGATTCAGCTGCAGAAGGAGGGTGTCAGGGAGGGAGGTCCTAAAACACAGCTGCATCCTTTGGTGAAGGCTGGGGTGAAGCTTTCAGTGCCCTGGGCATCTCCTGCCCTTATCCCCTAGGAAACAGCCTGCAACCTGCCAGCAGCTCCCACTTCAAGGCAGTTGGAATGCTGGATCCATGCAGGTCACTGGCAGAACGAGTCTTGTTTCCAGGTTGCTTCTCCAGGGATCTGATTCTCCCCTGTTCCAGGTGAAGCTTTTCTAACATCTGCCCTTTTTGTGTCCTTCTTTTACTCTTGACTGCATCACCCCAAGTGCAGTGACCTGCTCTAGCAGAGAGGTTAGACTAGGTGATTTCCAGAGGACCCTTCCAGCCCCAGCATTCTCTGGTTTTGTGATTCTGTGACCTTCTCTGCCTCCTCAATCCCCTCTGGGTTCTGATTTCTCTTCACTGCTTTCCCATCAGGATTTTCTGCTCTTTCCTTGCCCCAGAGCTTCCTTCATTGCCCTGATGCTGCTCAAGGCTTTGGGGGGTTGAGACAGGTAGGGGAAGGCGTGACCTTTCCTGACAAAGCCTGAGATGTGGAAGCACCGTGCCCTGAGTAGTGCACTGTGGTGCTGCTCTGCTGTTCCACCTTGCTCTCTGCAGTGCTCTGACCAGCAACAGCAGAACCAGCAGTGCCCATTCCCACTCGGTGTCAGGATTGGTGCAGCATAGGAGGAGTGCCCAGGTGCTGCTTACAAACAAGATGATGAGGCCATGGTAAAGGCTCCTTACAGGAGATGGCACCGTGACCCAGCATCTCCTCCGGGACAGCTCTGCTGCCATTTTTTGCCTCCAGCTTCAGGGAGCTCCAGCACACTGTTTGGCTTGGATCCCTGAGGGGCTCTCTTTCTCCAGACCTTCTCCATCCCTGGACTGTAATTCCCCACCAACCTCTGCCCCCTCAGAGCTGTTTTTTCCCCCTCCTCTAATCAGTATCACTTAGGGCTGGCTCTGCTGCGGTCTCAGCACACAGCTGCTGGCCTGCAGCACCACAACTGAGTGAGTCCCAGGACTCAGCAGCAGCTCCTCTGAGAAGACAAATCGGTCATTATGCATCTGAACAAATAGATTTCATATTCCAAATGGAGAGATCTGTCAGCAGCTCCATTCCTCTGGGAAGCCATGAATGTCAAGCCATTTAAGAGCCCTTTCCTAATGATGCCCCTGGTGAGCAGCCGTGAAGACGTATAGCCCCAGAGCTCAGCGAGGGTTTGCTGGAGACTATCAGGGTAGAGGAGAAGATTAGGAGGCATTAGCACAGCAGAATGTCTCGTTCAGCACTTCCTCTGGAGTCCGGCACAGCAGAAAAGGAGCACGAGGCATGGGCTCAGATTAATGGCTTCTTCACAAGCCAGCTTTGTCTTCTGACAGAGGAGAAAAATGATTGCACACACACACACACAGGCATGCACACGAATGAGGGGAGATGGGCCGTTCTGCCTGACTTGTACATTTTGTAATGGAGAGCCTGGCTGGAAGGAGAAGGAAAATATGAAGTAGGGCAATGGGAATGTGATCCCTCTCTGACCTGCTGTGATGCTTACCAACTGCAGATCCTGCAAGGTTTGTCCTGGCACTATTCCCTCTGCAATCTATAGCCTTGTAAAAGGCAGCTCTCTGCTGGGCTGGAGGAAAGTCACCCGGGTTTGGAGACTCTCTTCCAGGTCAGCAGACTGCAAGAGCTGACTGTGACCTCCAGCAGCATCAACGGGGTCAGGGTGAGCCAGGAACTAGCCCTTGCAGCCAGGAGTGTCCCCATGGGCAGGGACCAGGGCTCGCTGCTTCCAGACAAAGGGCATGGAGCAATGTCTCAAGCCCATCCATATGGCAAATCCATGGCTTTCTCCTACTGCCCACATAGGTGCTCCAACGTGGAAGCCAAACAATTGGAATTCGCATTGAAAACATTCAGGTTGTAACACTGCCCTGGACAGACATCCCCTCCCATGCCCTTCTCTGCTAGATTTGATCCAAATTTGCCAGGAGTGCTAGTCCCCTCAAAGTAGAGGGTTTTTGGCAAATTGGGGTTTTCCAGGAAATACACCTGACTGAGTGTCACGGAGCACTTCAGAAACCTCTCGCAGATCTGTTATGTGGAAACTTGTTAAAAATTAGCAATTGTGTTCTGGACAAGACAAAACAACCACATTCACACCAAGTAAAGGTGACCAGAATCAAAACACCTGGCTTGAAAAAGCACGGCCAATTTCAATTAGCATTGCCCAACACCCCTAAACTTAAACACTCATGCTGATAACCACTGCCTATACATGAAACTTGGCCCTATCTTATTCTAAATGTATATACCAGCCTACGTGTTATCTCTTCAGATGGAGCTATTTGTATTAAGGGAAGAAAAATGCACGCATCTAGGGGCCACCTTTAATAAAGTATTTGATAGAGTGCCTTGCAAAACCGTACCTGGCAAATGAATTCGAATTGGAGTGGATACAAGCTGAGACACCTGATGGAAAATTGGCTAAGAGGTGTGTAAACACAGAGCCATGATAAACTACAGGGGTCTGCATGGGGAGGAAGGTGTCCAGGAGGTGCCACAGGGATCGATGCGAGAGCTGGTATAGTTTAACATCTTTATTAATGACAGGGAGGGAGAAGTAAACAACACATTAATAACATCCCGGGATGATCCTGAACAGCACAATTCCCTAGACAGAAACAAGAGAAAGAATTTGCAGAGCAAGGGCTGACCCTGCATAGTTTCTTGCTTTTCGTTATCAAGGTCAAGGGATATATTGGGCACCAGAGGTGGGAAAGGAGCTGTTGGGCTGAAAGGAATCTAGAAAAGGAGCCCAGGCAGAAGCATGAGATGAATACTGTGAGATAACTGAGGGAAAGCAAGTTTGGGTCAAATTCCATTCTCTAGCCCCCCAAGATCCTCCTTTTTGACCCAAGAAGGGCACCACAGACAGTGGGCCATAAAAATTGGCAACTATATCTCCGTACCTAGATGCTCCCTTCAAGACGTTGTGACCCTCCAAGGAAGCTTCAGGCAAGTGCTTAAAATTAGAGATGCTGTCCATCTCCACACCAGAGGTATTGCCCTGGTGCAAAGGAACGCTGTGTCAGTAATAGATGTGTCAGGATGGATAGCAAGCATGAAGTGATCAGTGAGATCCCTGCTTTTGGAAACTGGTGATTGCTTAATACCAGCAATTGTCATTCTATTTCATTTATGTCATCTTTTGGAGCATGGTTCTGGCTAGGGAAACACACACACACGCTCAATACTTCAGAAAGACTAATTTTCCACGTTTCAAGGGAATTATGAGCAAAACTCTTGGGGAGGAAGATGAGGGCAGGAAAATGAGATGATCAAAGTTGAGCAAGTGGGAGACAACGCAGGAAAGAGCCACAAAGAAAATTGTGGAGCTGGAAGAAAATCAGCCTTGCAATGAGAGACTGAAAATTCTTGATCTGTTTAGCTCATCAAAAAGAAGATTGAGATTTAACTGATTGCAGTGTGTAAGTACCTTCCCAGGAAGAAAATACAAGGTGTGAAAGGCTCTTCAATCACATGGGGAAAGGAACAAAAGAGCCAACAGCTGGAAATTAAGGTCAGACAAATTCCAGTAAGACATAAGGCCCAGATTTGCAGCAGAAAATGTGACCAGACATTCAGTCAAAATCCCAGGGATGTGGTAACTTCTGGGACATGGTAATTTCTTCACATCTTAAACCAAGGGATTATTTTCTGTAAGATGCTCCAGTCAAATACTGGATGCCTTTCAGCAGAAACCAGATGCAACTCCCTGCTTCACACAAGAGGGCTGTGCTGCAAAGGGGGTCATGACAGATGACCTGTGGTTTCCTTCCAGAATTATTTGGCTGGAAGAGGATGTTTAAATACCTTATGCTGTGTTTCATTCCTTTCCATTCCACAACTGCTGGCATATCCTCTTTGCACCCTTAATTACAAATCTGCATTCATCATCTTTTGTCCGTTCTAGATACTGTGGAGCACTTGTTTTTGTCATGTTTGCTATACCAAAGTCTTCATTTATCCCACATGGCTGTGTGTCATTTCAAAGCACAGCCCGTGGCTCCCCATGCATTTTCCACACCTGTGGTTAAGATCTCAATACGACAGTTCCTGTTTTATTCCTAGAACTGCAGGAGCCTATTAAAGAAGGAAACTTATGCTGTGCTCTCTTTAAGGAAAGCTTTATTCTTCTCTGTGCTAGTAAATTTCTTTTCCCCCAGTTGTGAAGCTCGCATTCTTTTCAACAGCACAGCCTCTTCTCTTAAGCTGAGACAACCTGGTATCAGGTACCCCGAATTCACCTCCTGAGGGGTTCTTGCTGGCTCTACCTAATGCTAAATGCACCTTGAATTAATGCTGCAGGAGGAGCTCAGACGCTGCCAGAGGGAGAAGCAGTGGTCTCTGGGGACTGGGACCTGGGGAGGAAGCCAAGGTGGAGGAGAGAGGCTGGAGGTTGTTTTTGCTGCTGTTATTTAAGTTAGCAGCAAAGGTAAGGCCAAGCGTGAGGGTAGGCTTGACCCTGCCCTTGCACTCTGTAAGGGAGCCAGCTGAACGCTCTCACACACAGGTCTTGTGCAAGGAGACATCTGGAGACAGGACCCATCTGGATCAGACCTCTCTCCTGGGAATAGCGCTTGTGTGACTTCCTGGACACCATAAAGTTGCTGGAAAGGCAAAGGCACTTCAGAAATAGGCAGAAGTGATGAAAAGTCTGTGGGGAAAGGCCTAGAGCAGAAGTAAAAGGGGGACTTGCTTGCTTGCAAGAACTTGGGAGGAGGAGGGAGGGTATTAAGGGTCCTCTGGTGGTTTCACTGGGAGGAAGGGAATTAAATCAGGCGAGAAAAATCGCATCTGAACATCAGGAAATGCTTTCTGTCACGTAGATGTATTAGCTTGGGGAATTGCATCCTTAGGCACGGGGTGAGGACATGGTTGCTCAAGATGTACTCAGCAGCCCGTGGAGCTTGAAGGGAAATGTCCTGTTGAGGAGTCATTGTCTCAGAGCTGTGCCAAGCTGGGACAGTCCCAGTGCTGCCTTTACTCCCACATTGTGTTGATGTCATTCAGATAGTGCTGCTGGGTGCCCTCTGTAGCCCTGGGACCTCAGAATGTCTGGTTTCACAGGCTGGGAGGAGGGATGTGAATCCTCCTCGTGGTGTCCAGCCCCAAGCTCCTGTGTCCTTCTCCCATGGGTGGATCCTTGGATGACTCTCATCTCACCTGCTCAGGTGCCAGTGGTGAGGAGATGGGCAGGAGGAGAAGGGCTCCCCAGGGGTCCTGAACATCCTAGACTGATGTCCACACCAGTGCCCCTGCACCGTGATGGAATGGAAGCCACAGCTGGCTGTTTCACCTCCACGGCTGGGAGCCCACCTCCAGCAATGCTCTCCAAGCCCTGGCATGACCACCAGCCCACTTAGGTTTCCCCAACAGTTTTATTCTGTGGGGTGTCGGCTGTAGAGACTTCCTGACTTTCTTTCACCTTCCCTTGCTCACTGACGCAGCCCCTTGGGCCTGCTTTGGCCAGGGGTGACCACGTCTCCAGGGTGCGGGACTCCCACGCAGGGAGGGAGGCCCGAGAGTCCAGGCCAGAACGTTGAAAAGACGAGAGGAGGCCTCTTGTTCGTTGCTTCGGATAGTTGTTTTAATTAGCGTTATCAGAGAAACAGAGTGCTGGACACAGCACCCTGCAGAGAGTTTAAAAGATGCATGCGGAAAGAGAGCTTATCGCAAATTCTTGGCCCTTTTAAAGGTAAATGACCCAACAGAAGTTTGAAATGAAACATATTTTCACTTTTCTGCCAATGCCCAACAAACCCAGCTCCTGCGTGGACAGGAACTGCGGAATTTTTCATCCAATCATTCCAAATCACTTCTGCCGCAAGACATGGAGGTATAGAAGAAGAAGAAGAAACCCTGGAGAACAACAACTGTCCTCCATCTTGGCATTTTTAGCTTTTATCTATTTACTACATAAACAACCTCAAAACCTCTAAATTCTTCACCTTGTGACACCACTGCAAACTATTCTATCATCTGGTTCAAACCTTTCTAGATTCAAACTCTTCCCAGAGTGTTGGCAATTTTTTCCATGGACAGAGGTCAAAATAAGTGCTGTCCAGGGGGGATAAATCCTTTAAAACTGGCAGGACAATATCTCCTGCACCTTGGGTACCAACACAGGGCAGACCACCCTTACCAAACTGGGCTCCTACAGAAGCTCTGAACGCAGCAGCCAGCAACACCACTTCTCCAGCAGATATATCTATTTCCTAAGTAAGACCTATTGCCAGCCTGTCCCTTATCTACCTTTCCCTCCTTTCCAGCCGCTCCTCTCTTCCCGGCTTCTCCCGGAGTTGTGTTGTTGCCATGGTTACCCGTTTATCTTTAAAAGATACATTTCCCCCCACCCCACCCCAGTGCAAAGTAAAATTCCCGAGCTTCATCCTCCATAGAGAACTGCCTTCCTCCAAAGTGGCACTAATTGAGCATGAAATGCTATGCAACTAAATTACACCATAATTTATTCGGCGTTAAATGATTTTAAGCAGTGGCTCAGGAGTGCTGGGAACAAGAATCACTCCCCTCTTCCCACTCTCCTCACTTCCTCACTGTGCTGCCTGCACCGCAGCCGGGAGCAAGCCGGAGCCCGAGGATTGCATCCTCCAAAGAAAGATCAGCCCTCAACAGGACAGCCGCCATCCCACTGATTTTTTTCGGGAGAGCTGCCAGCTTGTTGAGCACTCATCAAAGAACCTCTGATCACATCCCGATCACTCCTAAGAGTCCTAATTTCCAACAGGGATCCTGTCGGTAAAAACTGCAGTGTACGGGATGCCACCAGCATCATGCAGAATCCGGGATGTTTTAGCCTGTCAGGCTCAGATCAGGGGCTGAGGGCTTTTCCACTTTGAAGAGATGGAACTTCAGTGCAGACAGTTTGGCCAGTTTGAAACCAGCTGCCAAATTATATCACACTGGCTCTTTCTTCATTCCCAGACCACAGATCCTTTCCTCCCGTCTGACGATTGCCCTCCAGCGCTGTAGAATACCAGGTCTCTCACACTGGTGTTTCTCTGCAGCAAGGAGATGCATATTTTTCCTGAGGAAATAGGGAATCATTTGCTCCCCCTTCTAAACTCCAGCAAAATACCATTTTGAAGAAAAATGCAGAAGTTTCACATCGAAAATGGAAAACCAAGATGTTCCAACACTCTTCAGAAATATTTTTCACTGTCTTTTCAGACTGAAGGCATTTGACAAAATTGACAAAAATATCAGAACTACGCCCATCAGCACAAGGTGTATTTTTAGACATAAAAGAGGAAAAGTTTCATTCAGTGAGAAAAAATGTCCCTACTTCCACTCAGAATGGAGACAATTTCAGCATTGTGTAAGAGATTCCAGGAGAAACGCATTCTCCTAAATAAGGAAGGATGGGAAAAGCAGGATCAGAGGTACAGAAATATAGAGCAGCTTACAGCTTCCTTATTTCTTTTTTTTCCCTATTTTCCCCCCTTTTTTTTTCTTTTCTTTCTTTTTTGTTAAATATATGGGGACTAGGATTAATTGCAACTCCTTCAAGTCAAAGAGTAACCGGGGACAAGAAGCAGCTAGCCACAGAGAAAAGAAGCAGGGCTGCATGACCAAGCAGATTAGGACCCTTCAGTCTGTGTAAGGCCTGGGTGATGATTAACGATGGGTAGATTAGGAGTTCAGCAAGTCTAAAATATCACGGAAAAGATGACTGGGGATAGATGCTTTTCTGAGACAGCAGTACATCAAACTAGAAGAAAGCAGGTTCAAAAGAAGGAGAGGGATTTTTCTCTCATATATGGAGGTTAACCTGTGTAACTTCTCACCACATGACATTGTGGGTGGTAAAAGTGTTATAAAAAAAATGTGGTACAAAAAACACCAGGATTATTTCACAGGGGGATAATTCATCAGAAACTGCTTAATCCCAGAGTGGTGTTTTGTTGCAAGCTCGAAGATGGTACTCAGGAAAAAAAATCATAGAATCACGTTGCATTGCTGCTGGTTTGAAACACACCCTTGAGGATGCTGAGGTGCTGGGACAGACTTATTTAGAGGGATTTTTGTGGTCTCATGGAACTGTCTCAGGTGATTGCCATCCAGCAGGAAGCAGCTGTGTGGGTATCTGAGTCCTGTTCCAGCAGTGCGGGCACTGACAGCATGCCAGACCTCCTCCCAGACTGTGCAACCTCCTTCTGCTGAAACAATATTCCAGTGGGAAAGATCAGTTTATCCAAAGCAAAATATTTCACTTAGAAGTGTTGCCTTTGTGACAAAACTCATTTTAAGGTGAAAAAAAAAAAAGAGAGAGAGAGAAGAAAGAAAGGAGGAAAAGAAAAAAGAGGATGAGTACTTTGATAAGGTTGAAGTGTTTCATTTGGGTCTTTGAGTGCAGTGTTTCAAGATGACTTCTTCCCCTGTTTCAAAAAGTGAAATACATTGTAAAACCAAATGAAAAATGGGAAAAAAAAAAAAGGAAACTGAAGCAGAACTGTTTGAGTCATCTCCACATCTTTTTCCCCTGCTGTTTTCCTTCAAGAAGACGGTTAAATCTCCCTGGCTTTTGTTCCATCCTGGAACGGAAAACCTCTTAAAACCACTGAACTTCCCCCAGGTTCTCTCACAACCACTTCCCTGCTCTTTGGGATGACCTCTGTGATGGGAAGCCAAGATACTGAGCCCAGGCCACTCTCCAGCTGCCCTGGATAATGCTCCCCGCTCACACTGAGCTCTGCTAAAAGAGGCAGCTGGTACAAAACGTGCCCATCCTTTTCTAGGCAGAAAGGGAAAATGCCAGGCTCCACAACTTCAACTCAAACGCCTTTCACTCCCGTGAATTTCCCTGAAGGTGAGCTCTGAGTGCTGGCTCTGGAGATGCAGTAGACAACGTAGCCAGGCCAGCTCTGCATGCTCAGGGGCAGCGCCTTTACCAAGCAGGGAGTACACGCCTCGTGTGTCCACTCCATTGGACACCAGCACCCACTGCAGCCAGCTCTCCATCACCCGTGACATGATCTCCAGGCTTGTTCCTCCTCCAGGAGCCTGTGGAATGATGGAAAGGCTCTTCTCCAACCTCAAGTCAGACAGGTGGCCTCTGTGCTGGTGGCAGGCAGGCAAAGGGCCACGCTCTGTCCTGCCAGTCAGCTCTGAGAACTGAAGGAAGATGTTTGTTCGCTCTCCTCTGCCACCCGGCTTTGTGGACTCAAGGAAGATGTTTGTTTGCTCTCCTTATTTTTCCTACAGCATTTGAGAGCCCTTCGAGGCAATGTTTTTCACTCCATCCTGCCTCGTTCCTTGAGGTGATTCCCAGCGTACAGAAGCCCTCTTGCACCTCACCCAGCAAGGCCACGTTGTGGTCAACACTCAAAATCCCTGCCAGCAAATAAATAATTACTTGAGAGAAGCTAGGCTCAGAACTGGGCTTGGACAACATTTTTCTCATTGGTTTTTTTTTTTAAGCTGGCTAAAACAAGAGAGTTGAAAAATATTTTTGTGCCAGAAGTAAAACTTTGGGTGAATTTGAAAGGTGAAAAGCATTGTTCTGCCTCAAAAAAAGCCTCTTGTTTTCCCTTCAGAGCATCCCAACGTTTCTTAATGTGATCTCCGCAACCTAAAAACCCACAGTTTTCATGTGAAAATGTAAAAAAGGTGCAATTTAAGTGCTTGTAGAAGGGCTTGTTTCTGACTGAAGCAGTCTTTTCTCACCCAAATTGACTGCTCAGTTGATACAAAGTTTCAAAGCACGCTCCTCACACCAAAGTGCAGAAAATTTCACCCAAAAGGTGTCATTTCCTGGCATTCCCATGGCCGCAGAGGTGTCATGCAGGGGGCTGCAGTGCTCCCATGAAGCACCGAGAGCTGTGAGCTGCTGCGCTTTGGGGCTTTTTAAAGTAAAATAACAATCTTTTGAGAGTGAAAGTCCAGTCCTGGCAGAACAGATGTTGTAACTTATCACATTTATGGTGGAAACTTGAGGGCCAAGAGGGAATTCAAACAGCAAATAGTTAACAGCATAAACCCAAATAACGAGAAATATATAACGTGTATCAGAGGACCGAAGGGAGTTGATTGGTCTGAAGGAGCAGTGGGGGGTAGAAAAGAGCAATTAAAGAGAAGGAGGAGGAAGAGGAGGCAAAGGAGGGCATTGCTGCGAAGCCCAGTGATTCCTTCAAATCCAGTGGGGTAAAAGTGTACCATTCTCATTAAAATCAGCTGCTGTCCTGGAGGACCCGCGTGTAACACACGCTTCATCCATCTTCTGCAATCACACCATGAGCTGAGGGCAGGGTTACAGGGCATTGAGGTCTTCTCTAATTACCTGCCCCAAACTTCGCTAACTCAGCTGATGTGTCTCCGTGCCCTTCCAGGGTGCCGAAAAGCAGCCGTGAGTCAGAGCGCTGGAGTGACACAGGCTGGCACTCTGAGCTGAAACTCAGGGAAACAGAGAGTCCGATGTGGAAGATGGAGAGGAGAGGCACAGACCCTCGCGAATTCCCCATGTTGCCTCACTAACAGATCGCAGTGGCTAACCTCTGGAGTTTCGGCTTGCCGATTACCTCCCTTTTGTCCCCCTTAAAGGCTTTTGTTATTGTGATTAATTGTTTGCCACCGAAGCTATTACTTATCAGATTGTTTGCTAGCTCCTTTATCAGCTGAGCTGAACAGGGGCTTGTTTGTGCGGTGCTAAAGCAGCGTGGGAGGCTGCAGAGCTGGATGGAGCCACAGGAGAGGTTGGCTGGAGGAGGCTGTTGGGACACAAAACCGCCTCTGGCAGCCAAAGCCCCGAGTTTCCTAACCACGGGAGGTGCTAGTTAAGCACCGGTACCATTCTGTCAGCCCCAGCCAGTGGTTTGCTCAGATCTAGTATTCATTAAATGCTATATTCTTCGATAAGTGGAGAAGGTATTGTGGAGCTTTAATAAAGGCTGTTGCTCATAACACTGCTTACTGAAGCCTTTCATCTTCACCCTAATTAATTCATGCTAATTTCCTTGCCAGTTGGATACACCAATTTGAAGTTTAAAATAGCATCTTAGTTTGTTTGTGGAGTTCAACATGTTGCAAAATATAGCTCTCCTGTCAGAAAAAAAAAATTGCGTAAAGGGGAAGATCTGAGCGGGGTCTTACAAACACGATGTGCTGTGCAGCGTGGGTTGGAGAAATGCAGCATTTCTCCAGGGCCCCACATCTGCCCCCTCACTGTAGGATCAGTCCTAAGTGCTCAGAGACACCACTGGGAACCCTCTCTACCAACAGAATCTTTCCACTGTGCTATTGCACCTTTGCTTTTATCAACACAAAGACAGGGGACTATATATTCCTCCACCTAGACTCACTCCTGCGTGTCACGATCAAAACAAGCTTTATCAGAAGATGCCATTTCTTTGGGCTGGAATGTGGGCTGTTTGAAAGGTCTCTCTGAGGGACAGGTTTTTGCCTAATCCAGCACAGGCCCTGGGGTGCTGTGGAAAGAGTACAGTGGGGATTGCATTCAGGCTGCTCTCAGAAGTTTTTCTTCCCACCAGCACTACAACAGCTCAGTTCCTGCTGTAGCTTAAGGGATATAAAGTCACAGCTGAGAGGGCTGTAAAGGAGGCAGAGAGCCATCAGTCATCTCCTTCCCCAAAACTAGTCTTTCTCCAGTCCTTCCTGGCAGACATGTTATTCTCAAAGATTCCCCAAAATAGCAAGCCCCCTTCTCTCCAGACAGTCAGCAAACACTTAATTCTTGTCACTGTGATTTACTTGTACCTCGCTTGAAATCCCCTTCCTGCAGTTTAAACCTGTTTCTTCTTTCCTGTCCAATGGCTGTGGATCATTCCCACCCTCTCTGCTGCCTCATGACTATTCCCCAGCCTTTTCTTCCTCACAAGCCCAGGCTTTCTGTTTCTCTGTACAGGTCAGTTTGGAGTGACACAGGTAGACATTCAGACACAAACACGATGAGAGAAGCAGAGACCCAGGAGATCCGTGCACACGGGCTTGCACACCCACACACGAGCACTTCCAAGCGTGCACACCTTGCATCCAGCCTTTTTCTCCCTAAGCATCCTTTGCTCACAGCGCCGGCAGCAGCACAGGTCCCTGAGCTGTCAGAGAAATAACTAGCTCTCCCAAAAGCTTTAAGTAACTGTGGGCTCTGCAGCCCTGGTGAAAAATCCCCTTTAGCATTCCAGAGGAGAAAAATTCAGTGTAAAGAGTTGTCGAAGTCCCTCTGCTCCTTGCCTTAGTATGTGGCTGGCTGACCAGCAGAGAGACAGCAAAGAAGCTCTCCGTGCACCCTCAGGCATGATAATGGGCAGGGTAGATTCCAGGGAATCTCAGGAAATTTTGCTAGAAATGTGGCGTGCAAAGAGGTACCGCAAGTTCCAGCTGGTTTGAATTTTCTCTGTATTTATAAAAAATAAATTGATACTTTATTACCTAATCAAAGTAGCTACTCACGCGTTTTTGCCTCCCCCTCCCTCCTCAAATTTAGCACGGGTGTTTCAGATGCTAATATAGAGCTCCCGGGAGAACAAGGGAGCCTTTCTGTGAGACTTTTTAAAGACATCTTAGTGGATGCTTAATAAAGAGGCAGCATGGGGTGGTGTCTGGGTCAAAGGCTCGACATTCAGGATACTTGGACTCCTTCCCGGCTCTGGCACAACTCCAGAACAAATGCTCCATGGCTCTGTGACTCAGTTTCCCCCTCTACCAAGTGAGATCCTAAGCCTGCCCTTTCCCATGGTTTGGCAGAGAGCTAAAATCTGCCCCTGGTACCATCACCACCCCTGCCTTCCCCATCCTACCAACCACTGCAACATGTTCCCTGTGGCACAGAGACCCCCAGCCCTAGCCCAAGGCCGAGCCCAGGGTCTGTGGGCAATTTGTGCCATAAAAAACCCGTGCTCGAGGACTTAGGGCTGTCTTGGCCAGCAGAACATGTAAATCCCAGGAGTCCCTGGATGCAGCTTGGGGCAGGGATGGAGATGCAGAGTTAGCTACTCGCAGAGTTGAAATCACACTGCATGACCTATTTTCAAGGACAGTTTTACCACAGATTTTGGCTAACTAGGTGGAAAAAAAGATTTTGGCTTTTTGGGAGTTGCCAAAGTGGAAGAAGAAAACAGTGAGGCTGCAGAATAAACTCTGCTTTCATTCACAGATTCCACTGGTGTCCAGGTGACACTGATGGAGGGATGAGGAATCATGTTTTCTTCCCACACAAGCTAATATGGTGGAGAGCCAAACATTTTTGATTTTGGCAGAATTTTAAGGAGACGGTTACCCATGCTAAATAAGTGTTACCCACACATATTTGGGAAAAGAAACACCATACAAAATAGGAAAGAAACCTTTTTTTTTCCTAGCAAAACCAATATTTTTGTAAAAAAATTGCCTAAAAGTAAAGATAAACACTGTGTTCTGTCTTGCTTCTTCTTGTAAAACCAGCAGGAGAGGAGCCCCAGGACCAGGCATTTCTACTGCCAGTTTTGTTCTCAGCACCACTTTTACCGGAGCAGATGGTGTCATCGGCCTGGGACCAGCACCCTGGGTCACCTGCCCCACACACACAGCCCCACACATGTCCCCGGCATGCACAGCTGCAGACACAGTGTGGGTCCTGCGAGTGGCATTCCTCAAAAGGCATTCCAGCAAGTTTCGGCTTGGGTTTTACAAGGAGAAAAAAGGGGAATCACCCCTGAGCGAGGGAAGATGACAACTCTGAAAGCATCTTTGGGAAGAGCCAATCCTGAGGGAGGGATCCTGTCCCTGCAGAGCGCTGCCAACAACTTGTGCCCACAGATTCCATGGCCCAGTGTGGGACTGCGTGAGCTGTCACACACAGGTGGGACAGAAGCTTCAGCTGGGCAGGAGGGAGTTGTCCCCCTTCAGCCTTCTTGCCTGGATAAATTCTGGTTTGTTTCTCTTCTCTTTGTGTGGTTTGTTTGATATGGGAAGACATGCTGGAAGATGAAAGACGAGGGAATTTTCTGAAGCATGTGCCCTCACATTGATATCAGACTCCTGAACTGGAAGAAAACTCTTTGCATATTCTGTAGACTGGACCCTGGAGGACTTGCTGGCCAGGTCCTAGCCAGGACAGGAGACTGCAGCATCTCTTCATGTCCTGCTATGGCAGAGTTCACTCTGCTGGACCCTGCCCTGCCTGCAGAGGTGCCTGACGGTCACCCAGGAAACGCAATGGAAAAGAGCATTGCTCTGGCCACATTTCAGGGGTGGCAAGGAGGTCAAGAAAATGAAGACATACCCCAATATCATACAAGTTATCCTCATGGGATTTAACAAGCTTCAGGGAAAGCTGGCTGTAGCACTTTTGATACAACGGAGGTCCTCATGCAGCCACGTATTCTCAGCCCTATTGAACGCACGGGATAGGGACACACTCTTTGTTATGCCATTGTATAGAAAGGAACCTTAATGAGAACCAAGCAATTTGAAGCTGTGCGAGAAATCTGTGCCTCAACTGGAAGTCTGTTCTGGATCTCATCTGCATCCCTGCCTTGAGTTTCCATGGCTTTGCCTAGCAGGTAGGGAGGAGAGACAGGGAACAGGCAGCAAGCACGGGCAGGCTGTCTTGAGAAGACAGGAAAATATCAGAGTCTGTATATTTAGCCAAACACCCCTTAATAATTTCAGGTTTATTTCCCCATCCTGTCAGCTCATGAAGCAAGTTGAACAGTTTCAACACCCGGCTGAGCTTTGCATTTCATCTCACGTCGAATCCGCTGTCTGGAGACATTTGTTTTGCTTTCATTTATTCCAAAGTCCTGATCTAAGCCATGAAGGGGGATTTTTCCAGTAGGTGCCTGTGTGGCAGGGGGGAAGAGGAACTCAGTGAGTGACTCAGCTTCATACTAACAAGGAGAAATTAAAACCTAGAGCGACTTCATGCAACCAAATGCAGTGAAACAGGCCCTTGATCTAATCAGCACTTTCTAAAGGAATTAAATGCCAATCTATTTTAAAATGCATTTCACTGCGACTTAATGAGGGCAACAGGGAAAAATCAATTGGTTGTGTAATTTGGGATTTCAATAATAAAAACAATAAATGCTAATTAGGAACATTCTTATTAATGTCATAAAATTCTTGGACAGATTGTAGTCACGTAATTAAAGTTTGACAAAGCTGCTTGAAGAGTTTGAGGTCTGACAGCAATTGCTGGGACATGGACAGGGAGTGGGATGAAGGCAGGCTGTGTGCTCAAGGCTGCATGGTTCCAGGAAGCAGGGGCGTTCTGGGAAGGATGGAAAGCCCTGGGAAACAGGAGCACCCCGAAGTTCCTCTGATCCTTCAGAGCTGTGCAGAGACAAGGCCATGGAGCTGAGCATCCCTCCTTGGTAGCCACATCTTCTGAGGGGCACCCGGAACTTAGCCCACATCCTCGATTCTGTACAGCTGCCATTGGCACAGGACAGGAGTCTTCTCTCCTGCCACACGTCTGAAAAGTGCTGGTGTGAATGTCAGCTGTCACTCAGATTCAGGGTGTGGCATTTCCTCAAAGTGCAGAGCCAAATCCGGCAAGGCTGGTGGGATGTCCACTCAGTTGGTTAATCTCTTTGCTCTTGCCATGTAAGACACACAAGCTCTGAGAAATATGGTTCCCTTTTAATGTCTAACAGGCAGTGAGACTATCTAGCACTGTTAGGGAATAACTTATTTCCTTCTGAGATGTCTCAGAAAAATAGAAATCCCTGCACCAAAAATGCACATTCATCAGGCAAAGGCCCTTGTTGTAGCAGAAGAGGGATTGGGATGATTTTCTCAGCAGATCCCAGTCTCTCGCCTGGAGGCACAGACATTTCTGCATGGAGCATCAGAGGGCATGGTTTGGCCCATGCAGAGCAAGATGAACACAATCAAAACAGGATATTCATGCATTTGGCTTAGACAATATCTCGTGTAGTTGTCTCGAGGAGGGTAAGCAATTCTGCTACATTTCACAGCTCTGACTCTTGTCTCACCATGTCTTTTCCTAGGAACAGTTTTTCTCTAATGCAACTAGAACAGTAAGAAAATCAACAAAGTTGGGAAGCAAAGATATAGCTATTTATTGTTTCAAAATTTTAAGCAAGAGATCCCTCTCATTCCCCTAGTTTTGGTGTTCCCTTGAAAATGTTGCTTTTTCAAGCTTGGCTGCATTAACATTACTTCTGGATCTATCCCTCTTGTATTATTACTCTTTCCCTCTTTTAACTTTTTTCTTCCACATAAAAGAAAATGAGATTAAAAAAAATCAAAAAAATGTCAAGACTGGCTGAACCAGGACTTACTTTATTAATGTAGCAAAGAAAAGAAATATAGTAACAGCTTTGGGAAATTTCCAGGAAATAACATGCTTTTTAAAAGCTTGGATTTTAATCCGCCCTGAAATGTTTCTGTCCTCATCCCTATCTCCCAGTGCAATCCCCACTGCAGGATCCCTCCTGCCACAGAAGGGACGTTTCTTTCCCCATCATTTTCCATCCTGCCTGGAGTGTCTTTATCCATCCTCCAGCATCAGCAGTTAGCAGCTGCTTCTCATACCTGCAGCCTGTGTGTGCAGGGCACTGCTGTGTCTGGCTCCTGCGTGCTCAATCCAGCCCCTCTGGGCTGCAAGGGCAGCTCTGGGGACTCAGGCAGACCTGCTGCCCTCAAGTCAGACTCCTCCCTCCACAGTGTTGCTTGGATGCAACATATATGTGTATATGCACATATATCCACGAGGCTGGGTTTGCAGGACTCTGCTGCAAAAAAAGCTGTGCAGAGAGGTGGAGCTCATTCTGGGTTAGATTTGTCTTTTTGTTGTTGTCCCACAAAATGGAAGGGAGCCGCAATTTCTGTAGTTCCGTCAGAAGCCATTCCTGTCCTGAGATGTCACTCCCTGGGATCAGTCCCGTCGTATTTCTCTCCTGTTATGGAAGCAGAACTCATCACCTGTGAGCAGCAAGCATCCCTCTCCCGTGTGATAAATGGGTGACACCAGGCTTTCACCCCTGCCCCCATCTCAGCTCCCTGCCTTCAGGACTGAGTTAAGGGACCAAAGTATGTAGGAATTGGTACCATGTGCTCGAGCTGCCTTCCCGGAGATTAGCCCCATATGGGGAGAGAGCTGCGTTCCCCTCCATTTGGGATGGGGGTTGATCTAAATGTATAGCAGGCGTTCTTTGAATATATGTGACAGCCCAGGAGATAGACTTCAAACATCACCAAAACTGGCCCCTTCCCATTGATCTTTGAAATGTACAGCCTGGCTTATTATGTTGTAAATATACTTTTAATGCACAGGGTCTTAAAATATGTTCCTACCTGACTGTAGCACCTACGTTTTCTGACAGCCGGTCTCTTTGGCAGTATCATAAATGTGCAATGTATGCCCCAGGTCAATTCACCATTAACCCTGTGAATTACCCCACAGACTGAGGGTCGGATGCTGCATGGGCTGGAGGACAAGGGCATTAAGATGTGCAGCTTCCTGCCAGAAGAAGATACAGAAAGTATCATCTCGGTAAGACCCAAAGCCTGGGTGATGGGCCCTTGGTCTTGTTCAGGGTTATTTCTGCAGGTAATAAAATACCAACAGTTCTCAGTCTTAGGAACAGCACATTTTAGGAAGGTCTTTGCACTTCATGCTTTAGGCATCAATGGGAAAGTTTGGTATGGCTTACCTGCAGTCTTGTATCTTCCTCCAAATTGTCTACTAATGGCCATATAATGCCTGACTGCCCTCCAGTTTGGATCAGTGTGATACATGGTCTCAGGTCTGGAGGGATCCAACCAACAGCCCCTGAGCAATGTGTCACTTAATCCTTTTAATAGATTTTTCCAGCCCAGCTATTGAAGACTGACAAAATTGTTGAGAACAGGCAGATTTTAGATTTTTTTTTTCCCAAATACTTCGAGATATTGGTGTTGTCATGCTGTTTGAAATTTTATTTTTGCTAAGTAGCAAAGGATTTTGTACGAGAACGTTACAGAAAACAGCCTGAGATCTAAAAATCCCTGTCAGCTTTAGTTTAAATTCAAATAGCAGTAGGCAGTGACAACAGGTCTACAACTAAGATTCCCGAAGACAAATATCATGACGTGAAGGAAATCTCTGTGGGGTAGCCAACTGCACTGAATAGGGCAATGCCTGGATCTAGTTACGATGAGTTGCAAATGCCAGCTAGAATTTTCTTGCATAGAAAGCAGAGATCTCAGAGGAAAATGCTCTGAGGTAGTAGGATGAATCCAATCTCTGAATGGTTGCAAGGGATATGCAGGATAAATATAAGAAATGGGTTAAGAAGATGAGATCAACAGAACAAGCACTATTGCATAGGTCAGAAAGCAAGAAGCTGAGCCCGAATTCCCATGTGCTTTAAAAATTCCAGTGGTGATGAGAAATTTGCTTTTCAGCTAAGATTCCTTGAGTTCTGCTGAAATTCTGCTGGAATCAATTGCCACAGTCTCTAGGACTAGAGGCAGAGAGCACAACAAATAGGGGCTACAAATTAATGTGGCTGAGATGGGATCGACCTCTCCACTTCCTGCCATCCTTCACTGAAGGATTTATAATTCTATTGTTGCATTAACACAGGAATTTTGGCATGATGCTTTCTTACCCTCTCTTAGTAAGAGAAAATCAGAGTAGAAGAAAGCAGTGTGCAGCTGTTTGGATTTCTCTTGTATTCTGCTACCCCCTGGAAACTGGCAGGTTCATGGGGGTGGCAATGCCTGGTGCTCAAACATATTGGCCAGTTTGTGTGGGCAACATGACACCGGTTAGAATAATTCCGTATTTAAAATATTGAGGTTCTTTCATTCACCTCAACATTTTGCAGATCTTGCAGGTGTTTTCTTCCTGGTGTACCTGACTCAAGGTACACCGAGGGAAGAGCAGGATGCCACCCATGGAATACTGCATCCAGCTCTGGGATGTTCACATCTCCTCATAAGGATGTGAACCCGTTGGAGCAGGTCCAGAGGAGGCCAGGTGATCAGAGGTTGGAGGACCTCTCCTGTGGAGACAGGCTGAGAGAGTGGGGCTTGTTCAGGCTCCAGAGAGATCTTATAGCACCTTCCAGTGCCTGAAGGGCTACAGGGGAGCTGAGGAGGAGCTTTTGATGAAGGAATGGAGTGATAGGGCAAGGGGGATGGCATTAAACTAAAGATGGGAGATTTAGATTAGATATGAGGAAGAAATTATTTACTGTGAGGGGGGTGAGGCACTGGCACAGGTTGCCCACAGAAGTTGTGGATGCCCCATCCCTGGAAATGTCCAAGGCCAGATTGGATGGGACTTGGAACAACCTGGTTTAGTGGAAGGTATCCCTGCCCATGGCAGGAGGATTGGAACGAGAGGCTCTCTAAGGTCCCTTCCAGCCCAAGCCAATCTATGATCCTATGCCCAGGGCATGTAAATCCAGGGCAGCCACAGCACGAGGTTGGACCACAGAAGGACCCTTCCTCAGGGGTTACTTTACCAATGATTTAGCAACCACTTGCCTCTACCATGAGCAGCTGGGCGTAGAGGAAGGTGGGAACCAGTCTCAGAATCTGAGCCCAGAGAGACCTTGGTGTCTTGCCAAGCCGTGCATTCACATTTTCTGCATAAAGGTGAAGCTGAGGAAGTGGTTCCTTTGCAATTATACATGAGATTCTGCCTTACCATTTGACTTTCAGAGATGGAACTTTTTTAGGAGAAAAAACAGCAAAAGTGAATGTCTTCAGAATCCAAATCACACAGCGTGGTAAGACTGCAAATAGAGATGCACCATCTTTCTGCATTGGAGGGAGATTTGCTTGTCACTCAAACTTACATTCCTGTCCTTAACCCAGTGACCAACCTAAACCAGCCCCAGGCCCAGCAGCACATTCTGTACACAATGTTTTCTTGCAAGAAACAGGTCTAAACTGGTCTCTTTACCCTTCCCCCCAAAATCCCAGTGTACCTCAGCTAAAAATGCTTAGAGGTGATCCTTCAATGGCCGTTTTTCTTGTACATGATTTCCCCTGTCCACTCCCTACAAAAGCTTAGCTTCTTGGGCAGGAAAATGCCAAATAGGTTAGGAAAAGGCCTTTCCTAGCTTTGCTAGTTGCCAAGAAGAAAAATACATTTTAAAAAGCCATAAAAGTGTAATTCTCCTCTACACACATTCCAATAAATCAAAGATAGCTAAAAGGATTTTCTTCAGTGAAAGAAAAATCATCATTTCTTGCCCTATACAAAGTGTGAAAGTTTTAGTCTGAACAGAGAAATTTTACAGAGAATTATGGTCATGTGAAACCAAAGGGTTAGAAAGAAAAGCTCAATGTAACCCAAGCACTGGCTTTTGATATTATGAAAGCTATAATGTATGAAACACTACAGATCTATGGGAAATATATTCCTTTCTGTGAGAGGAATTGTCAGAGCACAATGTCTATGAACCAAGATTGATTACACAGAAACTGTTTTTCCACTTGACATTTATTTTGCAGAGATATTAATGAGGAAACAATTTCTTTTCCCTGCAGTTCAACCTGAGGTCATTCCCCAAGTCTGTTATCAACCTAGACAGCCCATCTGAATATATCTAATACATGCATTTGAGAGATGAACTATGGTAGGTATATTTGAGGAACCACAATTTCATTTTAAACTACTTTAATTGAGTGAAAAAGTGTTCCTTGGGCTCTGACTTGATCAGTCTTTGCCTAGTTTCTGCACAGGACCTGAAGGACCACTATAGGTATAGTGTTTGTGCCTACAGCAGCTCTTTCAATTGTTCTCAAGAATCTCTGTTCTCATTAATAAAACAAAGAGATCTCCAGCAGACCTGACCGGGGAGAAGGTCATGAGCATGAGTACTGGTACTTGTGCTGCAGATGCCTGTCCTGCGGGCAGCCTGCACTCGCTGTGCAGAGTTGAGCACCAGCATTTCCACTGCAAAGGACACAGAACGTGCATGGTGGCTCCTCTGGGCTGGCAGCACATTTTACTTCAATGGTTAAAGCAGATTTTTTATGTCACTACCATGAAACAGGCCTGGGTGGACATTAGTGCAGTAGTACCTTGCAAACCACAGTGGCTGAGGAGTGGGTGCAAGTCATATCCAGCCATCCCTGAGGCAGGAGAGGTCATGAGGGCAGATGTGGGGAACTCTGAGATTGGCTGCAATTTTTTTCATAACCTTCTCTCCCAAAAGGTTATCGAAAATCTCGGTTTTGTCTCCTCTTCCTCTGTCACTCCCAGGCACCTAGTGTAACACCTGAGATCTGAGTGTACCAGAACCATCAAAATGTTCTTTTTATAGACAGTGAGAAAGGGCAGGCAGCGTAATATAGGGATGACCTCCCATCTGACACACAGGGTAGGACTCATCCCACCTATTTTTGGCTGTGTTAATGCTGTGGTTCTGATCTACACTGTAACTGCTGTCTGCTCCTTTCACAGCCAGTAAAGAGGAACAGATACCTCCAGGAAATGATGAAAATAACTTCTTCTTCATGCAAGGGTGTTCGACAGACAGGGTGAATCTGCATCAAAAGGTGTTCAACAAGCAAGAGATATCCCAAATGACAAGTGCAAATTAGATGCCGAGCTTTCAGGTGGCTGCATCTGGTGGAGAAAACTCACACATTCGTAGTTACTTGTTCTTGCAGCCCCCCAGGTAGTCTGTAGGAATATGTGGCTGGCTTTCATGGCCAAAGCAGGATTTACTTCTGAGCCCTGGTTGGTTGTTTTCTATCAGTGTGTGCTGCGGTGACCACTTTATGCAAGGCAGCTGTGAAGCAGCAAAACGAGCAACCCAAACACCCAGAGCTGCATTTCCTCCAAAATCCCCTTTTCCCATCGGTGAGTTTTCAAATAACCGGGGGTTTATACATCTGCCCTAATCCAGGCATACCCTACTCAGCCACAGACTAGGAGAGATAAAGGGGTCAGAAAGAAATGTGCCAAGGGGTAAGATCTGCCGCAGCGTCCCAATACTGGGATTTCTTGCCCTGTGATCAGCTTCTATAAAGCAGCACCTTCCCTGACCAGAGTCTTGCTCTCTGCCATGAATCCCCAGGGCAGCTGGACAAATCCAATCATCCGGCAACTAGTGATAGCCTTGCTGATTGGGATGTTGGAGAAAATGATTGACCCATGTCCATCAACAGCTGAACATCCACGTGTCTTAGGAAAAACCTCAGAATTGCCCTACGTACAGGAAAAATGGATGGAAGGTTTATGCCGAATAATGCTGGCAAATTGCAAGAGATCCAGACAGCATCCACATCTGTTTAAAAACCTGTGGAATGCTGTCCAGAAGACCTGTGCCTGGAAGTTGTGGGGAGGGCACAGAGTACCCAGCTCCCATCAAGGGTGCCCTGCAAGGCATTCCTTTCCATGACAGTGGGGCCAGAAGGAGGAGATGGCATCAGACCTTGGAGGGGGGAAGTGTTCAGGTCCCAAACTTGTCAGAGAGAGGAGTGTGGTTTTCTCTGACAATGCAGTTCCTTGATTGCAGCCACTGCTTTGGAGGAAGAGGCATGCGGAGCATTCTCTGCTCTCTGTAAAGAAGAAGCTTGAGGACGTTCAGCTGCTTACTGCTGCTGCTAGGCTGCACGGATAAGCAGCAGCCTCCAGCCTCCAGGGAGGCTGAGCCAGCCCTAAATCCACTTCAAAGCAGAAAAGAACATTATGGCCTGTGCGTGAGGGTCTTAGCTTCTCACACGGCTCCTCCACTCCGGTTTTATGGCGTGAAGAACACAGCCCTTACGAGAGCAGCTCAGCTGCATTTTTCTTGGCGAGCTCGTTCCCACCGGACATCATTCAGGCGCTCTTCAGAGTGGAAACGAAAAGGAGCAAGAAGTGGCCCCCTTGAAGTTCTGCTCAGCTGGGCTGCTCGTGTTCCTGAAAAACACATCTACCTTTTTATAACTCCCCCAGCTCGCATTCAGGGAGCCTGGCTGGTGGTTTCCACATGGGGTTTGTGGGGGGGTGCATGTCTGACGATAGGAACGGGGTGTTCGAAGTCTGCAGTCCTGCAGGCGTGTGGAGAAAGGTGAGCTGGGTGCAGGGGCCGCCTTACGATGTGGAGGTATGGGATGGAAAGAGGTGGAAAGCAGAGCTGACGGAAGGAGGGAGATACATGGAGACACCATGCGAGGAAGAGGGTTATCCCAAAGGCAGCCCCCCTGTCTGCCCCCACCACCCTCCCTCTCTTTCAGCCAATCCCACCACAAGCAGCTTTCCCATGCAGCACAGGACTCCAGCAGGACTGGGTGATCGTGGAGAGGTGGCAGTGCTGGCAGACAGGGCTGTGCTGGCTCTGCAGCTGTACAGTTCACTTTCCTCTGCAGGTACATAGGACCCGATGGCTTTAAATCAGCAACAGGCTATGACCAGTGCTCAACTACTTGCAGCTGCTTGAAGCCCTTTATGTTCAGTGGAAAGCCTGGCACTGGCTGATGTGGTCTGTCTGCAATGGAGCCTTCTGGTAAAGAGGATTCAACTCCCTATTTCCTTAATAAGTCCCATGCTACAAGACAGCAGTGCAGGGGAGTCTGTTTTGGGGGCATGGGGTGAGCAGCTCTCTGCTTTTAAAGTATCAGTTGTTTCACAGAATTATTTTTCTTTCCAGCCTGGCAGTGTCCATTTAAGGCAGTTTAAATAAATCCTTGCCTGATGCTGAAGCTAAGAGCTGATGTCAAAGGGAGATTAAGCTGTTTAGTGGCAGAATGTTTAAAAAATAAGGTGGAATGTCCAATAGAATTTTTCTGGTGAAGATGGTCAAATATATCCTGAGGGATTTGATGCCATTCCTGTTTTTTGCTTTGACACCCAAAGATCAGAAATTGACAAGGCGGTTCTGCCTGGGTTGCTTCTCTGTGAGTTTAGTGTGGGTCTGAGTTAAGGGTGTTTCTCTTTGGGTGTGAGATGTGTGACTTTGCTCCTCCTCCTCTCAAGGAGAACTCCTGAAAGATTCCCAAGCAGCCAGCCAGGGGCTGACTGACGAGTTCTTGCTTTCCTATGCCACCAAAAAATCACCAGTTAATACCCAACTGCCTGAGCACTGGAGAGGAAAATGGATATGCGTTTGTATTTGACCGCATTGCCAGCATGCATGAGCCTCTGTCACAGGAAAGCCCTGTCCGAATTTGTTGTGTGAACTCACCGGTGTCCTGGGTTGTGCACTCACACAGACCTTGCACAAGGACCCAACTCGGTTTGCATGAGTGCCAAACGCTGTTTTTCTCTCCCTTCATAATTGCGTTTTCATTTGCTTGTTGCTTGCCTTGCTCACTTGTACATGAACTCACCTTCCCTCCCCAGGCACACGTGGAGAGGTGGTAGCACCTGTATTTACGTATGAATTCCCAGCTAAGGCATTTGTGGACAAGCCTGTGAACAAGTATTTCCCTGCTAGTGTATCGCTGAATAAGTGCTTCACATGAGTGTTCTTTTGCCAGCAAATTCCTAGATAAATCCTCATCAGTTCATATAAGTGCAAGTACTTGCTTTGGGATTTGCCTGCCAATACGTATCTAGAGATACACTCGCCTGAAAATTCATATCCACATGTGGCTCTGCATGAGAATGCTGGTTCAAAGACTCTCACCTCGCGCTTTCCTTTTTTTACCTGCACCTTTTCAGCCTGGATTCTGCCACAATAAGTATTCACAAGAAAAGCAAGCAATGGGGGAGGTGAATGCCTTCAAAGCAAATCACGGCTCTTATTCAGATGAATAGTGGAGAGTCTTTTCTTCTGATACTGTCCTTCCTGCTCTTGTGATATGCATATGACTCTATATGTTTCCATTTGAGGCCTGAGGAACTCTGCGAGTTCCCCCCTGCTGCCCACAAGCCAAAAAGACGATAAGGGAATATAATGAACACAAACAATGGTGGAGGCTGAATTTGACTTTTTTTTTTCCTCCAGGGACAGACAGGACTCACAGATGTAGGAATATTATTGAATTCCTTTGGATACATTTGATCTCTCAGCCAAAAAAGTATGTGGGACATTTCCGCTTATTTTTAAAACATTCTGCCACAAAACAGTAATTCAATTAACGAAAGCTCCCACTGATGTCAGCCCTGAGCTTCAGCCTGGCTGAACATTTTTCTCTGCTGTACACACAAAAGCCACCTTAAAGGGGAGCGACTAATCTACATATGTTTGGAAAGGAAAAGCCTTCATGAAATCTTTTATGATTTAAAGTGAAGGCATGTAATGAACAAAGTGTGTTGCTCATTAAATGCACCCATGTGCAAGCAGGCCCTCGCTGGTTGGGTTGCAGTCTTTCAGCTCTGCTTGAGGTGGATCTGGAGCCATGGAAGGTGTCTGAGACTTGTGATGAGGCACTGTGTGGCTTTCTCCTCCAAGCAGCCCACTTCCCTTTGCTTCTTTCCCTCCTGGCAAAGGAAACAGGAAAGCGAACATCGCTGCACTGTGAACTCAGATTCCTTTTCATGTATTGACTGAGGGTTCAGATTCTTCAGGTCAGAGCTGTTGAAAAGATACACTTTCCCTGGAATAACTCCCTCTCCCCACTCCCACCCCTGAAGCCCCAAACAATTACCTTGGCCATATGTTTTGTAAAAAGCACTTATCACAAAAACAACATCTTACATGAAATTGAATCTGACAGCTCTCTTTTAATGCGACATTAGATGTGAGGTTTTAATCTCATAAACTTCAGAAAACTCAGAAGTTGATCTTTCTCCAGAAGCTTAGCTCTGCCCCCTCGTGCATGTGCCCTCCAACAGGAGAGCTCAGCAAATGAGCACACAAAAATACTTTTGGATGAAACCCTGTGCGTATAATTCTGATGCCTCTCAGGTTGCAGGGGAAAGTGCGATTTAAACACAAATCCAAATTGGGCAATTAACGTTACTTAAAAAATAATACCACAGACACGTTATTCGACATCATTTGGGAATATGCAATAAGATATGGAGATAAACTGAGATAGAGAAGCTGAGGGGGCAATATGTTTGAAATATCCAGGTAGATGGATTTGAGGGCAAATCAGACCTCCAGGGCACTCACTCAGATGCAACCAGGTTGAGAGCACTTGAAAGTTGCTTCTGAGCCACAGCTGTTTGGAGCTATCCATGAAATGAATCTCATGGACCTCTGTCCATCCTCGATAACTGAATCTATACATGGCAAAAAAAAAAAATTTGCTGATCTTATCTAAAATCCTTTGCTGAGGGCAAGAGAGTGTAGTGGACACTGAAAATCTTGAACATGTCCCTTGATCTGAAGCAGAGCCAGGGTCCATCGTCTGGATGGCGGGAAGGGAAGTAAATGAAGCTTGTCAGGCTGCACTGCTTGGAGTGACTGAGCTGGATCCCAGCATAAACAATGGATTTCACCCTGGAAAACCATGTTCACACCCAGGACAACCTCACACAGAAACATCCCATGTCTCTGTGGCCGCAGGCGTGGTCCTTGCAGTCTCCTGCCACCCCCCAGCCACCTGCACACATGCTCAACTCAAGGGGTTCAGTGAAAATGTGGAAATACACAGTCACATCTTCTGGGCACCAGCATGGGTCGTGGAAGAGAGGGCTGGGGCTTAGTGATGGCCTCTTTACCCAGCAGGCATTTCCTGCAGTCTCATTGCTCAGGGAAATGTGCCATGCTGTGGGAATTCCTGTAGCAGTAGGGCAGGGGGAATTGTTTTAAACAAAAACAAGGGATATTCAGTCTAGATATTCTTTACAATGAGGGTGAGGAAACAAGGGCATGGGTAGCCCAGAGGGATGGTAGATGTCTTATCCCTGGAAAAATTCAAGGCCAGGTTGGATCGGGCTCTGAGAAACCTGCTCCAGTTGGAGATGTCCCTGCAGGGGGCTTGGAAAAAATGACCTTTAAAGGTCCCTTCCAACCTAAAGTATTCCATGTTTCTATTTAATGGGCAGACTGCTCAGCTACAGCAGAGCAGGTTTGGCCTTTCAGTACTTTGTGGTGAATAGGGGCGGACTGCCAGCCTGGCCTTGAGGAGCTTCTGAGGGGTTACAATGGTTCTTTAGAGCTGTGTGAAGTGAGGCTGAGAGGACAACTGGAATGCTAAAGGGGAAGAACCAATTTGCACATCTCATTTTGGTCTCCATCAGCACATCCTTCCCACAGGATCAGGGCGCAGCTGCCCAGATGCTGTGACATTCTTGTGACATGCAGAGCTGTGCAAATGGTGGATCTGGACATCCTTGTGTCATCTGGACATGGTGCCATCCTCATGAAGGCACAGTGAGGGACCGCTGGGACCAGGCACCTGATCACCTTCCCACTCAGTGACCCCCTGGGACTCGAGGATGCTGCTCCAAGTGGCTTGTGGGACACAAACGTTCTTGTTGCAGCACCTCTCAGTTCACTCTGCAAGAGGGTGAGGATTTGACCTGCACTGAGCTGGGAGATGATTCCTGATGTCGTTCTGCCAGACAGCTCCCTGCCCTGGGGAAGGAGCACTCTGAAGTGAAGACAGTAAATGCATCCAGGGACATAAGGAGGGACAAATGAGCTTTTGTTTTCATTGTCTGAAGGGACTAAATCCCACCAGTCTGGCAGCATCAGTCAGCAGTGATCTGTGGGCTACCAGGAGTGTGAAGGATAGGGGGAGAAGACTACAAATATGAATATTTTGTCTACTGTTGGATTCTTCAGGGCATTTGTGAAAAACCTGGGGCAGCACTACTACTGTTCCCATCCCACCAAGTGGAATGACAGTGAGCTGGCTGGTGAAACACCACCATTTCTTCGGTCCTGCTTGACCCCCTGCGTCAGAGTCCCTTGCAGGGTGTAAGACAGGAGTCTGTTCCTGCAGCCTTCAGAGATCAGTTCCACTGACCCTCCTGGCACTGCTGGAGCTGATAACTTAAGCCCAGCCCACCCAGCAGCTGCATGGCTGGAGCAGCTCAGGCGCAAACGTGTGGCACCTGTCTCTCTGCTCACCTGACCAGCATGAGAAGCATGATATCCCTCACCAACTGCACTGGCTCATTCCAGCCTCCAGCTTTGTGTCTCTCCAAGCTGGCAAGGCAAAGCTGCATTTCAGGGGCTGGGGCGGATGTTCACGCCAAGCAGCTTTGATCAAAGCCCTTGTTTAGTTATCAAAGTCAGGGTAAACAGCTGGACATGCACCTGCTGGGGAAAGGCTTTTTTCTCCTTTCTCCGATCTCAGCCAACTTCAGCACGACAGGGAGGGATCATTTTGCACCCTGAGGCTGTTTCAAGAGGGTGATCCTATTTTTCAGGATACTGAAAGAAGTGTCCTCACAGTCCCCATTACTGCTGTGTTGAGCAATCAGTCTGTGATCCTGGAAAACACTGAGATCTTTGCTCTGGGGGCAGACTTAGAGGTTTGGGGTGCATGAGGATACTTAACGTGAAAGTACCAGACTCTGACATAAATAACTCAGTCTCTGGATCTCCAGGAGGCTGCCAAGGGGTGCCTAACCACAGTGTGGAGCAGGAGTTTTTCCCCACCGAAGTTCCTGTCTCCTAGGGAAGGCAAGAAGGAACCATGTCTCCATCTTCGAATGTTCAGAAACCTTTGTCGCAGGCTGAGTCAAATCTGGAGAGGTTTTATGGAGCCTTCCGGAAGGGATAAGAAGGTAAAAGGACAAAAAAAAAGGGATCACAAAAGTATCAGCTTTGAAGAGTGAGATATTTCTGTGGCTGAACAAAGGCTGAGAGTCCTTGGCTCAAGAAGCAGGATGAAGCAGCCACGTCGCCTGCTTTTCTGAAACCCAATCTCCCCCAGCTTCATGTCTCTCCACACTGAGGGCTCCTCTCCCTTTCCCCTTCTTTTTTTTTTTCCCTTTTCTTCCTAAGAAAAAAAAAGAAATGCAGGACAGAGCTGGTGCTGTTTTCCCAAAGTGTTTCCCCCAGGGTCCTTGTTGCAGCATCAAATTTCCTTTGAAATGGCTATGCGGGAAACACAGTTTCTTGGGTCACTTCCCAAAAGAAAAAGAAAAAAAGACAATAAAAAATGAAATAGGAAAATAAAATTCAACATATGAAGAGCAGAAGCCAAATCACAGCAGCTCCCTGTCCCATTTAATACTTGGTCCTAGGGAGGAGACTGAAATTGTTGTTGGGAACAGTGATTTTGCATTACCATGTTCCTTCTAAATGTCTTCCTGGCTCCCTCCCTGGATTAGCCTTTTTGCCCTTTTTCCATTTAAATTCCACTAAGATCTGGGGCATTGACTACTCTGCAAGCTGAGTGTAGAAACAGACGGCTGACTGGAAGCAATTCCTGGAGTGTATTCCAGACCACCAAAGCAACCCAGGGAAGAGGATGAGTTCCTCTTTAAACACTTGTTTATGATTTGAAGAAACACAAAGCTGATTATTATGGGTACAAGGACTCTATTTCTGTCTTTGCCATCTGCCTCTGCTCCTAACCAGCCCTTGGTTGTCTTCTCTCTTGACCCACACCAGGAAAACGGGTACACCTCTGCTCAGCCCTGTATCCCCGTATCCCACCCAGCTGCACGCACCCCTGACTCTTCAGCAGCTGTGCTTGAAGGTGCAGTGACCTTCTGAAAGCTGCAGCCTGAGATCTCCACTAGGATATCAGCTGTCTGTGAACATTTCCTGAACCTTTCCCAGTGCCTGCTGACACGTGAGAAGGTTTCTGCCACCTGGCCCTCTTGGCAAGCAACAGGCAGCGTCTGTCCCGCTTTGATCTGCTGCACACGATGTTTGACCAGGAGTGAGTGGGCTGGCATGCCTCGGTGTGTTTCTGCCAAAGCTGATAGAGTAAGGCGAAGGATTCAGTTGGCTGGGGTCAGCACTCCAGACCTGTACAAACCCCTGTTTGAACTCTTCACACAGGCCTGCAAAGTCTGCAAAATCAAGGGCAAATAGTTTTCTTCCTGCTCAGATCGTATTTACTTTCCCCACTCAGAACCTTTATTTATACCAGTGCTGGCTGAGAGGATGAGAAGGTACCGAGAAAGGCACCAGATGGACAGTTTTCTTTGGTCTTTGTTTATACCACACTTGAAGAATCCATTCTCTTAAAGGTTGCCCAGCCAAGGAAATGTGCGGAACACCCAGCCTTGGTGAGACCTGAAAGTTGAGAGCTCTGCGGCTATGTCGGTTTTCCCATGCACGTGGAGAGTCAGATCCGCCGCTCTGCCTCACGGTTTCTTTTGAGTGACTTTGTCACATCTGGGAACCTCATGGCTACCCTGAAGCTTCATTTTCTGGTCCAGCAAAGCTGGGGCCCCTCCTGACCTTGCTGGTGGTTGTGTCAGCGTGAGCTCCCTGAGTCCTGAGCCCAGCTCACCTTGTGAACACACGGTTTGATTCAATCAGCCTGACACATTCCCCTGCTAGGGCTTGCAGTGCATCGCCTCTGCCTTTTGCAAAAATCCCTTCAGTAGGGACACATTTTGTCCAAAGTGGTAATTTTTATGTAGAGGCTGTTGATGTCCTGGAAGTAATGTGGTCACACTGATCCCGTCTGTGTCTAGCAAGACCAGGTGAATTTCTCCCCCAGACCTCTGAAAAATACCTGGATGAAATCTCTCTGGTGTTGCAATTCAGCCTCAGACTTTTGATATCCAAGCAATCTGAATTTTGAAGCCAGCACCTTAGCTGAAATAATTTACTGCTTCTCCAGACTAGATTTCAAGTCCCACAGGAATACCTCAAAAAAAAGCCTAACAAAGGATTTCATTCAGTCATGTATTTCCCTCTATGCCTCTGTTATGTTTGTTAAAAAAGGATGGGTCTTTATGCCTTGTTGTTGACTGCATCAAACTGTGAAAAATAAATGATGATCAAAACCAAATGTCATCTGTCTTTAATCAATGAACTGTTGAAAAGGACGCAGAGTGCCAGGATGTTTATGGAGTTGGGCTTAAATAGAGCTTGCGGCTTGGTGTGTATTTATGAAGGTGTTGACTAGAAGGTTTTAGACGCTGTAGCACACATTTACTTGGAGTATTTAGCAAAGCTTCTCAGCCTGTTCCCGTTGGGCCTTGCATCTGTAATGTTTGCATGAATGCCTCAAGCTCATTCCTGGCTGGCTGCACGGACAGTGCTGGTCCTCTCTAGCTGATGCTTGGGAAAATAGACTGTGCATAAAACATTAAAAGTTCACTAAAGTACAATTCCTTGGATACATCATCTCCTCAGAGGGAATAATCATAAAATTAAAGCATTTCTGCCATTGCTGGATGGGCTCCAAAGAAAGTTTGGGAGCTTCACAGCACCTTTGGGTTCACCAATTTTTACAGATATTTGCTGAGAGCTTTTACAAGACTGGTGTTTCTGTTCATCGTTGTGGGGAAAAGCAGTGAATTCATAGACTCAAGAAACCCAGCTGGCTGAACAGCTAAAAATACATTTGGCTTGGCATCCTCCTTGTGCACCAAGACTTTGCATAAACCTTCGTTCTCCAAAGGAATGCATGTAACTATGAAATCAGAGCTGCCCTTTTGTGTCACTACGGGCCCCAGAATGAAATCCATCCCTGTATGTAGCATTCTTGGAAGCTCACAGGAATAAAATTATGAGATCAGAAATAGGAAAGTTGCTGGCTGTCAAAGCACCTCCTATCCATGGAATCATCATGTGGGAGGTACATGAGTTTCAGACCATTTGTTCAGAGACCATAAGAAACCTGCATGTCCACGCTTCGTGAAGGCCACGAATCAATGCAAAATCCTTTAATTCTTGTTATTCACCCGTTGCAACTTCCTTCTGACATCTTGTCTGGTCTCTAAAAATGGCAAGCCGGATCAATAAGCCATCCTACAACAGTGAGAACCCTGACCCTGAGAGCAGTATCAAAGAATGTGCCATTACTTTACCGCTCTGTCATTTTGTCAATGTCAGCTTGAATAATGACTGCTATCTTGCATCAAATGCAGTCTACCCTGAAGTTCATTCACCATTAAGATTGTGTCTGCAAGGAGAGTGCAAGCTCAGCTGTGAAATCCCAGCCCAAGGAGGACGTTTGTTTTGTTGTTGATGCGGTACTGCACCCAGCTATACATCAGCTCCTATGACACACTCTCTGTTGAAGAGCTGCCATGCCAAACTTCTAGGTACCCTCAGCCCATTCCCATGCCCATTTTAATCATGGTCAGGCATTTCCACTGGGTTTGATTAAAAATATAAGGATGGGTGCATTCAGACAGACAAAAAATCCATTATAACACTGTCCTATTTCTGGCAGCGGCCAGCAGTAGATTCCTACATGGAAAGTACAAAAACACGGCAAGGATATAGTGATATTTCCCCTGAGTACTCTGCCAGGCTCCAGCAGTTTCTCTCACGCAGACATCCTGAAGTAGGTGAGCACGTTTTGCTTAATAGCTGGCAGTAGCTCACTCCTTCATGAATTTGTACAGTCATCTTTTAAACACGCATAATCTCTTACTGTCCACAGCATCCTGAGAGATCAGCAGCATAATTATATGTTGTGAGAGGAATTGCTCCCTTTGCTTTGAATTGTGATTGACACAAGTCGGGTGCTATGGCTGGAACAAAATGGCTGCTGGAACAAAAACGTTCCACCTGTGTGAAAAGCTTGATCACTTGGGAACGAGTGCGTTTGTGCTCCCGTCATTTAATTTCAAATGTCACAGGTCAATGTTCAGCATTATAACCAGTGATGGAACTCAATTTGACGCATTATTGTGAGAACTATTTAAAATGTCGAATGGGGATAGGCATATTGTACCTGTCTATCACATCAAGATGGAAAGCCAGTTTGAATAAATTAACCATGATTCAAACCATCCATTTCAGACTCAATGACTAGGGCCGAGCTGACTGGGTTTTATTCCTTCGATGTGCTGAACTTTGTCTGTAATGATTCTAAAACTGTGTCTGTCAGCCAGAACTTGCTTTATGATAGTTATTTCACCTACAATTTCGTCTCACTTTGCCAAAGATTTCTCATACTCCTTCAGCTTGAACCCTGATAAAGCATCCTCTGACATCCTTACATGCTGAACAGACACAGTGAGATTGCAAACAAACCAAACTGACTGTCATTATTGAATAGTCCTCAGACACACGCACAGCTTGGGTAAAGTTATATTAGCTGTAAAGAGCTTGATTCCTAGGAAATCTCATAGGAGCCAGAATTATCAACACCTAAGGTCATTCTGAATCATTCAACAAATTGAGTCAGGCAACCTTCAAGCAGGTACAGCCTTTGTTACTCAGACTAACAAAATCTATCTTGTCTTCCACATGTTGCTAATGTAAAAGAGCTTTTTCCCCTCCAGCTGCCTAGTGTCTCCTCTGCTTGTAATGATATTTCAGCTAGTGGAGTTTCTGGTCACAAAAATCTGGGTTCCAAATGACTCTTATGAAATGGCTGTGTTCAGTCAACATCAAATGTTACATATCAGTGGTCCTGATACCTGTTATAAAATATCTGTGACCCTGATAGAGCGCTTTAGACTTGAGCCTTACTGCAGACATGGACGCGATTTTGAGAAAGGTGAGGTAAGAAAAACTCATGGGAATCTGTAGGTTAGATTGCCTTGGATGGACAACTTTCCCACTCCTGACCAGCCTCACCTGAGCTACATCCATCTCTGCAAAGTACAAAAGCTCTTGGAGGGTACATCAAAGGGCTTGCCCGAGCGCATCCAACTGGTTCTGTTCCTTGGAATCTTGTTCATGACACCTAATAAAAACAACCTCCCTCTAAAAGATGTGTGCTGTGACTTCAGTAAACAATGTCCCAAAGCTGAGGGAAAGCATGAACTTAACTGAGCACGGGAAAAATGTGTATACACACATACGTGCTTACGTACACACGCACGTATGTATAGTGTGAATACATGTACGTATATGTATAAGGAGAGCTTAAAAGGGGGTTTACAAAGGCCTAAACCCTATGGTTTCATAAGAAAAAGATCAGAACAATTTTGGCCAAACAGACATTTTTAGTTCAGCATTGACATGAAGGTAGCAATTAGCCCTAGAATAGCAAAGTAAAGCAAGGACATGAAGCAGAAATGCAAATCAGTATAAATTTTAAGATAGGAAGTACAGAAAATGGAAAGAAGAAGATGAAGGTGGCAAGGACAGATCCAAATTATTGAACAGGAAAGAGTTTTCTGGGCTAATAAGGAAAAACAGAAATGTCAGCAATGTCATGGGCCAACCATGTGGAGACAGAAAAAAATGTGAATAATGATTTAGAGACAGTAGAAATGTTCAATAAATATGTTTGCTCTGAGTTTGGAAAGAAAGAAGAGGATGTGTTTATATCACACAAGGATGTCGAAATATTTTCCACTCTACTAGCAACCAAGAAGGAAGTTAAGCAACTTCTTCTAGGGATAAACACATTTTATACGAACAGGATCTGCAAACTTGCAGCCAAGAGTCTTCCTAGAACTGGCTGAGGAAATTTCTGACCCCTTGACATCAGTGTTGGATAACTCCTGTAGCACTAGGGAAATTCCAGAGGAGTCGGAGAGCTCTCATTATGTGCCAGTATTAGAAAAGAGAAAGTGGTCTGACCCCAGCAGCTCTGGAGTGGCAAGTCTGACATAATCTCATCACAATAATGGAAAAACTAATACAGGAGTCAATCAAAACAGAATTAATGCATGGGAACATAATTAGGGCCAGTTAACACAGACTAATAGAAAATAGGACTTGTCAAACACTCTTTGATGAGATAAAAAGTTGGGATGATAAAGGTGACTACGCGAACATAATATATTTAGACTTTTATAAAGCTTCAACTTTGCAGCTCATGACAGTTTGATTAAAAAATTGGTGTGATGCAATGTCCATGAAGTGCTCCCTCAATGGATTAGGAACTGCTAAGTGATCTGCTAAAAAGTAGTTGTTTATGAGGCATCAAGGGCAGGTGGGGGTGTTTCTGAGGAGGTGAGGTCTGTAGGAGTTGGTAGGAAGCCTGGCATGACTGTGTCTTGTCATCCATAATCTGGGAGGAAAAGCAAAATTGCTGATAATGACACCATTGGCTGACACGAAGATGGTAAGTGCTTACAAGGACAGGACACATATTCAGAGCTGAAGGGAGCATCCTCCCACAAGAAGAAGGGAAGTTGTGGTCTTGGTGCTGTCTCTAGAAAGCAGAGAATTGGGAAAAATATTAGGAGTTTGTAAAGGTCAAGCGATTTCCTCTTTTGATGGCAGATTTATTATATTGTGTGATAATTGGATAGACAAACAAGATACAAGATGTAATGAGTAGAAGGAAGAATAGGAGTAGGGAAGGTGTTTCAACTTTGAGAATGATCAGTGAAAATGCACCTGGAATGCTGCACACAAAAATCACCCCAGGATGGAAGAGATGAAATGTCCCTTTCTTGTGAGTTTAGGGCCAGGCACAGAAGAATGCAATGAGTGACTCCTTTGGCACAAGGCTTTCTATCCAAGCAGGAGTGCAAGTTTTCTGAATTTCTGTCTCCAGTAGGAGAACATGAATTCTGTTTACTTTCTTATTACCTACTGAAGCAGGTGGCCTGAGTCTTGCCCTCAACCTCCTTAGATTAGTGATAGCAAGATCAAGAGGCATGTTGCAGCAGCACGTACACTCCTTAGTGGGCTTAACAGGGCTTTTGGTAAAGATTTTCAGGAGCTGTTCAACACAGTAAAAAAGACATGGCAGGGACTGTCTCGAGAACCTCAAGTCAAATTCAAGCCTGGAAATAAAACCCAGTTTTTAATTCTATGGGTGATTGAGAAAACATGGAATAGAAGTGTATAACCAACTGTCTTCTGATATCTTCAGTCACAGGATACTGCCTCAGAAAAGGGATTTTAACCAATCATAAGTTATTGACATTAACTCAGAATGAACATATAATTTAATGGTTCTTGGTAGAGAACCTCTTAAACACTGTGCTTTTCTTACTACGCTTGTCCAGGAGAAGATTCCGGGACTCCTATGATGGGAATCAACCCAGCCTTCCGGTCCTTTTTCAGTGTCAATTTTTCAGCTGTCTACATGTTTCAGCAATAGTGAATGAGGTTTCCACCCATGCAGGGGAACAAGGGAAAAGGAAAAAAGAAGAAAGAGACGAGGAAGGACCAGTGGGAAGGGAGAAAAACTGGATCAAAGGCTGGATTGTAAGCTTTTTAAAAAATAGATCAGATACAAGAAAGAGCAGAACAGTCAGTGTCCTTTAAACTGTGTTCAGCTGGGTCACATTCCCTTGTGGTGCGCCATAAGACACAATTTACCATGTGGCTCAGCTCCCCAAGTGAGGACTGTATCTTCGTTTTCCAAGTGGATGCCAAATAAGTAAATTCAGGATGCTCAGGAGCATGGGAAGTGCTTACAGTCACACTGTTTCCCTTGAGCATTTGTTTTGAGCTCTGCTTGGTAGTGATGTTTGCAGCTGTTGTTTTGTAGCCTATGTGAAATTCATTGGTGGATCTTGTTTGGGTCCTGGGGAGTGATTTGTCTGCATACCACCCACAAAGATCTACACTCAGAGTCCACAAAATGCAGTTTTTGTTGATAATAGCAAGGCTGAATATACAAAGTTGAACATCCTTGAGATGCCCTTCCAGCTCTTCCCATGGCGATTCATGGTCGGGGCTAAAAAATGCCTTGTGTAGGTGTCAGTAACCTGAATCCAGGTGCCTGCATGCAGCCATACCATGGCAATTTCATTTATCTGAGAATTACCGCTCCGTTCAGTTGCCTACCCACAGACTGTCATCTGGGATATCTCAGAGTACCCTGGCCTCCTACAAATGGTCTTACAAGTGCAGTGCAGTGCTTCTTTCTGGGTCAGAAGGAAGCCCAAAGGGATCCCATAAGTCCCAAGTGGGTCTAAACTTGCCAATGCTGTCAGTGTAACTGGGAGTGCAGTGGGGTTTCAATCCCACCACGGATGTCCTTGCACCCAGCTCACACGCAGACACCCACACAGCAGACAAAAATGTCTAAATGCCCAAGCAGAGAGTGATTCAGCTGACCAAAGGTCAGTGTCTGAGTCAGGGTCAGAGAAATAGCTCTCTGGACTCCCACAGGAGCCCGGATACCCAGTTCCTGAGTACATCAGAGACTTGAGTGTTTCAGGCTGAAGTTTTACTTATCCCTTGTGTTACCCGTGGTTTATAGCCTCCCTGAATAGCACACTTGCTGGGCTATCCATCATTCATAGAATCACAGAATCATTTAGGCTGGAAAAGACCTCTAAGACCATCAACTGCAGTCGTTAATCCAGCGCTGCCAGCTCCACCACTAAACCATGCCCACAAGTACCACATTTACTCATCTTTTAAAAACCTACAGGGATGGTGCCTATACCACTGCCCTGGGCAGCCTGTTCCGGTGCTTGACACGCCTTTCAATGGAGACATATTTCCTAATATCCTGCCTAAACCTCACCTGGCAGAACTTGAGGTCATTCCCTCTTGTTCTATCACTTGTTACCTGGGAGAAGGAACTGACCCACTCCTGGCTACAACTTCCTTCCAGGTAGTTGTAGAGACCAATAAGCTTCCCCCAGAGCCTCCTTTTCTCCAGGCTGAGCACTCTCGAAGGGCTTGTGCTCCCAATCCTTCACCTCCCTTGCTGCTGCTTTCTTCATTCGCACGTGCAAGACACTGACCACACCAGTGGCCACATCAGGTGATCTTAAAGGCCTTGGGAAGGCAAGTATCACCCCACTCACATTAGGATTCTCCAGGGAAAACCTCTCTCCTGCCTGCAACCCTGCAAGACCACCACTACCCCTGGGGATGCAGGACTCGTGGGTGTGCAAGGTGCCAGCTGCTCACTGGGTCACTGTGCCTCCCTCCTTGCTCCGCTCCCTGATGGCTCCCCTGCTCTGGGCAGGGGGAAGACAGTGGTCGCTAGGGAAGCTGGAGTCAATGCAAAGGTTTGTTGCACACAAGAGGAATAAGAGAGAACAAACAGCTGTCAGAGCACATCTGTGACACTTTCCTGTGTAAACTTGGAAGGGGAGGCACTAAATACCATTCATACTTTAAAAGAAAAAAGTGGTGGGCAGAGAGGGAGGAGTGCCTGAAGGAAGAGAAGCAACAAATAGATATTCATCCCTTTTCCGTGGAGATCTCAAGTACTTTATTTACCTCTGGTGCAGAGGCACAAGAGCCAGAGAGGTACCACACCTCTTCAGGCTGGGACTGAGCATTTTAATGCATATGAACAGCATGCTGACTTCATTAAAGCATTCGATTAACACCAGAAAGGACCCACTCCAGCAGCTGCATTTATCACTAGGGCTATGGCATATTTAGAGAGAGTGATTTGGTAGGCCCTTAGCATAATCAGAATAGATGAACTTACCTTGGAGGGGGAAAAAAAAGACGTAGCTTTTAATAGACCTGTAAGTGCACTATGAATATTTATTGTGTCCATCCTTCCAGTAGGGGCTTGATGAGATAGGGAGCAGAAGTGGGACAAGGCAGTGGGCAGGATCCCTCAGCAATGCCTGCCCTTGTCCATTGGTGTGTGCTGGTGTCAGTTCATAAGGGCTGGCATGCCAGGCTCTCCACCAGCTCTGCAGAGCATCCCCAAGATGATGACGCTGCTTCCTGCTAGGAAACCCTCTGTGCTCACTGCCTTCAGAGAGGCAGTCAGCTCCAGCACACGATCCAGATCCCACGGGACTGTGGATCCAGAGGCATCTCCCCAGGGTCATGCAGAGATGAAGCATGGCCCTGGTGTGGTCATCTCAGCAAGGAGCCTGCAGGTGGATGGCATGACTGCAGGCATAAGCATGCCACAGGGCTCAGCACCCTGGGTCCAGCTCTCATCACATCTGGGTCAGACCAAAGACCCTGTGTCCCACTCCCAAAGGTGTCCAACTGCAGATCACTGGATGAGATTGGGAGAATAAGGCAATCTTACTGTCCCAATCATCAGCAGTTTGAGAACCAGGGACATCCTGAGCCAGTGACAAGATAGTGGTGATGAATGATTCTCCAAGGAGCCATTCTTCCATGAATTTGTTCCTTCCTTCTGTTTCATCCCCATTCTTCATCTCTCCCCAAACTCACCACCACTCTGCAAAACAATGAGCACTGTTATTTATTTTTCACATGTATTTTTTACACCTTTGAGTTTAGGAACCTTCCAATTAATGGTTCTAAAAATAAGTGAATTGAGGAGGATGACAGGAGGCTGGGAGAAGAGGAGAAAGAGAGTTAGAGGCAAGGGGTTGCCCTTTGGGAACCAGAGAACTCAGTGCAGATGATCTGAGAACCAGTTTAACAGCTGAGACTGTGATTAGAATGTACATCTGCATGTGAAGTTGTGAGTTTACTGGAAACTGGGACAGTGGTGGTTTAACTAGAAAGTCCCTAACAAAGAAGGAATAACTATGACCATATTTCCAAAAAGAGCATTTTTTAAAAGCCTCCTTAGGGAAAGTGGGGATGGAAGAGTACTTCACTTGGAAAACACCAAAAAAATTGCATGGAAATTTTCATTAATCTCTGTAGACTGTTAGGTCAAATTAGGATAAGAAATCTGATCGTGAAAGTGTGAAACAGAGGGGCTTTAGCCAATTCTAAGGGCAAATCTCAGTGCAGCTTGAATGTTGAAGATTTCTGCCAAAGGTTTCTGCATGTACATGTCACTGCAACAAACACAACTTCTAATTGGTCTCTCTGCCTATATACAGAGGCAAACATGTAGATGCAAGATCTTCTTTTTTTTTTTAATTTATATGCATTGCTAAAGATGTCATTTTGTGTAATTCTCCCTGCCTCATTCTCTAATATACATGACCTTTAATAAGCAGGACTTATGGTTTGACAGCAAGGACTCCTGAAAAACACACGGAAATCCTGGCTGGATTAAATTTTTAGTCAATTTCCATCCGCTGCTTACACTCAAGTTGTACGTGGATCATAAACTAAAGATGGCAATTTGGGAGGCAATTTTCTTGAATTGCAGGTACAGCAGGATGCAGGGGAAAGTAATGGCAGGATCAGGCACTTAGAAATGGTATAAACATTTGAGCTACTGGTTACATTTAATGTATTTATTCATTCACTTTCTTTTTCTCTCTTTTTTTTTAATATCCATGAATGAGAGAAACAAAAAAAAAAAAAGAAAAAAAAGAAAAAGAACGGGAAAAAATAGATTAACACTTTACTGATAAAAGACTTTGTTGGCTTTTCAGTTCTCAGTGGAATTTGTTTGCTCCCACTGAAAGACACATCTCATTGAAGCACCTGCAGGTGTGTGGGCAAGAGCTCCCACAGTTGCTGTAGCAAGGTCACCTCACCTCATTTCCCAGGGAGAAGAGGCATCCCATGGGTAAGTGATGCACCAGGAAGGTGCTGGGCTGTGCCATTATTGTAGCTCTTCTGGCCTGGCTGGAGTTCGTGAATCAGGACTTTTCCTCATGTTTCACACTTCAAAAGGAAACAGTACAGACAGCAATTTTTTTGTATTTAATAAGAATTATGAGGCCTCTGGATTCTCCTGCTGAGGATGTATTACAGATGTCACAAGAAATACTGAGTGTGCTTTCATTGAAAATCACATCCCTAACTTCTCATTGTGGCTTTGGAGATCTCTCCCCTGGAGCAGGAGCTCAAATATCTCAGAATATACGCTGAATAATAGGGTTTCACTCTCACCTGCGTTTGCTGACTGACTGCCAGCTCAGCACACAGTCCCAAAGCCTACTGAGGCCGTGGGTGACTCCACCATGCAGGTGCCTGGGGATGGGGAAGAGCAGTGCCCCTCTGTCTGCTAGAGAGGCTGGGGACATGCCAGACAGGATGCCAAGCTTGCCCTGACCGTGTAGGTGAAACATGGGAATGAAATTCAATAGCACTCAGAGCAGCTCCATGTACTTGGGAGCCAGCAGTGCACCTCTTGAGTAGTTTCTGTTTGTACTGGAAGGAAAAGAGCATCCAGGTGCCACAGACTCAAGATTTCTGGTGGGATATTGCCCTGCTCACCTCTATCAGTTGTTTCTGCAAATCTCAGCTGCTGTGAATGTGACCTGAATTCAAAACAGATGCAACTGTCCAGAAACTGGGATTTCCTTGTAGGAGGAACACCACATCTGAGGTGTGTGCAGTATTTCAGGAGACAGTTGGACTTTCTGGCAGCTCTCCAGAGGAGAGCAGTGAAAACAATGCAAGAAAAGATCAAAGACACCAGGACCTTTTAGTCTGGAAAAGAGAAGCCCAAGATATGAGCATAGCTTTTAAATGTTTAAAAAGCTGCTTCAAATAAGACAGGAATTCCCTACCGACACTGGGAATGGGACAAGTTCTGGTGTAGAAAGGAGGTTCAGATTAGATGTTAGGAGACCTCTCAGACTAGGAATAACAGAATATTAGGATAAGATGTGTGGGGAAGGGGCAAAATCTTAATTTCTTGAGGAATCTACAAAGAGGTTAAACACGCACCTGCCTAGGACAGGGAGAATGCTGCCTTTTGGCAGGAATGAACACTTGGTCTCTCCTAACTCTGTCCTTTCATGGCATTTAACTTCTGCAGTAGACAGAGAAAGTGTCCCTTCCTAAAATAAATGCTTTTGGCTAGGGAGTGGTGTTAATACTGGCAGTTCTTTCCCTCAGATGATTTTGCCACAGCAACTACTTTCATGCACAGGATCCCCTTCTTCCATTAGGAATTGCCTGATCTGATCTGGCCTGAGGGCAGAGATCACACCACATTAGCTCACTGGCAGTGACCCCTGGAAGCTTCTGGATCCTGGATGCTTGCAGTCACCTGGTTCCAGTCTTGCAGAAGGCAATGATGAGGATTAGTGTGAGCAGAACCAGGCCTGCGTTTCATTATGGAGTAATAATGATCAACCCAAAGCTGTGACGTTACAGACACAAGCCTGCCTGAGCTGTCTTCCTCCACTGAACACAGCAGGGACAGAAATCTTCACAATTCAAGCCTGGAGACGAGGCCAAGGGCTGTGCTGGGTGATGCTGTTTGGCCTGGTGCTGGAGCCAGGCCGCACCCTGCACAGCAGGCACTCAAAAGCCAGCAGGGCCCTTTCAGTGACCGATAGCCCAGCAAGCTGCTGGCCACTGACACCATTTATTCAGTGTTCCCCATTCGAGCACGCAGCAGCGCTGGCTGGAAACAAGAGGGAGGCGGGAGAAGGCATGAGCAGCCCGCAGGGAATCAAACATGGCGCGGGGACAGGGAGGCTGGTTTGCTCGAGTGCACAGAGCATTCCATACACAAACGCTAATTTACTGGGTCAGTGGGCACACACGGCAGGACGCCTGTACACCTCAGGAATGCACACAAAAACACACACACACACTCACCCCAAGCATACAGAAACAGTCATTACATTTGTGTACACAGAGACAATGCCTGTGAGCTGGCCAAGAACACACACAAGTCACAGTTGTATTTGCAGGCAGAATTTAGCTGCACACGTACACACATGCATATTACTCATTTGCAGACTCTGTCACATTGTACCCAAAGCCTTTTTCCACTGCCCTGCACTTGCTGGCTGTCTCTGAAAGACCCTGACATGCTATCAACACAGACAAATCTCTGCAGTGCCAGGCACAGGGAGCCCTAGCAGCATGCCCCGTTTGTCCAAATGACATCCCAGCAAAATTCCCGCTGGATTGGATCCCGTGGGTGTAAGAGCCTGTGGCTGGTAGCCTGGTAGGGTTATGTGTTTCCTGCAGCATTAATAGCTTTAAAAAAATCCTAATGTGTCATTCAGATAAAAGTTGCAGCTGAAGAGTCAAGAAATTCCCAGGTGAATACTACATGGGCCAGATTGAACTCTGCCCGTGTATGAGTCCAATGTGAGAGGGTGAACAGGATGGAGATAGCCAAAGCTCTAGCATTGCTGAGCAATTCGATTCCCTCCCGGGGCTCCCCGGCTCAGCTGGAAAGTTTTCTGTATTAACATGAGCACCATTTATTTTGGCTGCACAATGTTGTCTCCAACAGCCCTGTGGATCCAGCTGCATCAGGGGAGGGACTGCACACACAGCCCCGTGCTCCCGCTGTGTACCAGTGTCACAGCCTCTCCTGGCAGTGATGGCAGGGGACAGCCCAATGGATGGGGTCAGGGGGTCTCACGGGTGTACTGTGGAGGGGCTGTTTGGCACAAAGTTGGGTTTTATCCTTGCTCATGCAAGTCCTGCTTCACTAGCTGCACAACATCCAGCCTACATGAGGCAAAGCTAAATAGCAATTTGACACTGCAGCTCCCCTTGGTTTCCAATCAGACCATTTACCTGGGAGACAAAGCCTGCGTTTAAGTGCTTCACTTCAGAAACCCCTGCTTGCAATGTTCTGCTGAAGCACTTCCATCACAGAAATTTCTGCAACCTGCAATCTCAGCAGTGAGGCCGAGGGCTAAATGAGTCACAAAGGCTCAATTTCCCTGCTGCACTCCTGAGGAATAACATTTGCTTATCGACCCCTACCTGGGGCTTTTCAAGGATTAGTCACTAATGCAGCCAGGCTGGGGACAGGATGCAAAGCTGGTGTAAGCCAACCTGCTCCCTTCCTCTCAGAGAGGTTTGCTTTACACTGTGACCTGGTATTCATTTCAGTTGTTGGTTTGTTTTTTTT
>VZRS01012785.1:433256-478195 GCA_013398055.1 Ifrita kowaldi
TTTTTTTTTTGCTCATTACAGTTCTATAGAAGCCCCAGGTGCTGGAACTTCTGTCTCAATAAGGAGCACCCAGTCCAGGTGGGTTTGCCTTTTCTGCCGTGACTTCTGCAGAGCAAGAGACTTCGGCTCCTCAGGGTTGGCGGTCACTATGGCTTCTTTCACTGGTGCTAAAGCCAATCTCAAACATATATGAGAAATAAACCTGTCAAGACAGGAGAAAAACAACAAGAAACAATCAATGTTTGTTGAAAGGGAAAAAACCTGAGTGGCACAGCATTAATTCCCACCTTGTAACTTGGTGTCACAATATACAGGAAGCTTTATGAAAAATAACCAAGGAATTATTTTGTCATGGGTGTGTGTTTGGCAAAAAGCATGTCCTTTACAAAATATCCCCTGCCTGGGATTCCAGTTAGGTCTGACATGCAGATTCAGAGGATGATTAGCTGTGCCATTATTTACTGTCCTAGGGAGTGGAGATGTGGGACATTGCTTCAGACACTGAAGGATACTGAAGCAAGAATAAATTTCCCCACTCTATCTGGATTTGGATGAACATGCCAGCATGTGATAATCCTCTAAGGGCTCAGACAAGCTGCAGGAGCTCTCCTGAGCCAATCACACAGGGATGGAGGACACTGCAATTATGAGGGTAGAGGTCACTGCAAACTGAGGGTAGAGGTCAGTGGCTCAGAATCCCGATGGACATCAGTGACAAGGGGTCAAGGTCAGTTCTCTGAGCTAGAAGGTTTCTTGTTGTGGCAGTAATCCATGCACAGCATTTGCCCTAAGCCACAGTTCATAGAATCGTAGAATCATTAAGGTTGAAAAAGGCCTTCGAGATCAACTCCAACCGTTGACCAAATACCACCATTCCCACTAAACCGTATCATGAACTGCCATGTCTACTCATTTTCTGAACACACAGGGGTGGTGACTCCACAGCTTCCCTGGGCAGCCTGTTTCAAAGCTAAACCAATATTTCAGTGGAGAAATTTTTCCTAGCGTTCAGCACTACAGTATACCTATAATCCTGGGACATCCTACTGTCCCCCACCATGCAGTAGCTCTTCTGCAGCAGCTCTGTGCCAAGACTAATGTCTCACAGTGCAGGTGACACAGTGCATCCTTCTTTCTGAGAGGCATCAGAGACCTTGAACGACCTTCTACAGGCTGAGCTTCCAGTTGAGTCCTTAAAAGCAAGTGCTGAGTATGGGCTGCAAATTTCTGGCTTTGTGGATGTGTTGATGTGGTTGTGGTGGGGGTGACCTCCAGCCAGCACTAGCCTGTGGGAAATTCCTGCTACACATATGTAATCTGAGGAGAAATGCTGTGCTCTGCATGTGGAGCTGGCTTTGTAACAAAATCGTCTTTATTCTGCTCTGTGCTGGTGGGGTCAGCACTGCCTAAAGCTGGCCTGCCTACGAGCTCTTATTTTGCAGACATTCAGTCCCTGCAAGGATCAGAGCCCCACTAGTAAACAGAGCCCCTGTTCCCTCCCACTTCTCCATGCTTTGCTACCTTTGCTGGACGACCATTAAGGTATTGGAGATGAGCCAGCAGTTCAGAGCCAAATCAAAGCCAGCAGCCCCAGACTGAAGCTTTGCCATCTTCCAGCATAACAGGCTGTCTGCAGGCAAGTTCAAACAAAATGCTGCTAGAGTGCCAATCTTTCAGTACAGGTACAAAGCAGACATCATGGTTCAATACAGATGTATCACACTCTGACACACAAATAACGGGTTGGCGACATGAAGGAACAAGCCTAAATAAATCTTCTGGAGAGAAAAATCAAGCTTATTTGGAGGAGGAAACTGCTTCCAACTTTCTGAGAAACTTTGCAGAAAGATGGGCTGGGCTCCCGGGGAAGGAAGGAGCTGTCAGGAGATGAATCTGTGTGGCTGTGAACGGCAATAGAGGTGTGATTCTACTTCTATTAAATAGCGTAAGAGCTAAGAAGTGAAGAGGCCATTTAAATGTGTCCAGTTTGATCAAAGCTAAGCATATCTGTGCAAGACAAGGCAGGAACACAGGGAGTTAGATCCAAGGGCCGAATACCCTCAGCCAGCTCTTGCCATATCGCAGAGGATGAGCAGGTGCAGCTCTGATGAGGGTGACAAAAACTTCTGTCCCCTTTTCCTCAACTGGAGCACATTTAAAGCCACTGCTGGAGCTTAGGCTGCTTGGGATTGATCCTCGAGGAGTCTGCAGGAGAAAGATGAGTGGCTTTCCTCTATGAGCTGCAGGCTCTTGCCCACACACTACCTCTATTGCTCTGCCCGCAGAGGTACCCCAGGGCACAAAACACCAGGGAGATGGGTTAGAAAGAAGCATGATCTCAGTGTTATCTCACAGCTAAGAGGAATGTAGGGGACTTCACTCTCTTGGCAGGTCCCTTCTGGGTGGCTCTTTCTCTCTCTACTCTTTTCTTCCACTGCTGTTTTTCTGTCTCATCTATGTAGCCAGAGAGTCAGGTGAAGTAAGAACTATCAAGCATTGTATGTACAAACAGAAGCCAGAACACGGGTTTGTATTGCAACTGGGTACTTTTGAGCCTTCCAGGGGTTTTTAAAATAAATAGATAGATAGACAGATAGATAGATATTACTCACCAAAAAGAATGGAAAAAAACCCAAAAACAAACAAACAAACCAAAACCCCCAAACAAACCAAAAAACCAAACCAAACCAAAAAACACAAAAAAAAACCTAAGCCAAACAAAACCACAAAACCCCACAATAGCCAGCTAAGCTCACAGGTACATATCTGAGCATTCCCAGCTGCACTGATCAATCCACATGCCAAGCACAAGTAACTGAGACAGATAAAGGGCAGATGCTGTGGAGCAGAGATTATATAGTGGACAAAGTGCTCAGGAGACCCTTAACCTGTTGGATAATAAGCAACTTCACCTTGGTTTTTACAGACATTGGTACCCAGGATGGGAAACCGATGTGCTTAGAAGAGAAAGCACAATATCGGGGACAACACCAAAGCCTGCTGTACTGAAGGCATTTACACTGCCACAGCAAACAGCCCAGGAGAGCCATTGATAGCAGCCACTGCCTGATGGGAAGCTAAATTAACAATTTCTGGGGATGTCACAGATCTCAAAGATGAAGTGGGAGAACAACTCCCCTGTAAGATTTTGGTAGTGGAACTGACGAGAGCCAATTTCCTAAACCCTCTTGCATGGTTGTCTGGCCCTGGTGTGGGCACAACTTTCTTCAGTGAGCATTGAAAGCTGCATGTGGGAGAGAGGAGAGTGCTGCATTTCTCAGCGGTGTCCACTGCAGGACATGGTTTAGATGCTAGTTCTGCTCCTTCCTGTCACAGTCAAATTCTGCCAGTTTGTTATTTTCACAGTGAAGCTCATCATAGGATTGGTCCCTCGAAGCTCAGCACGCAGCTTCCCCAAAGCAGGAGCTGCCTCACACCTTTTTGGTCATGGAGAGCACAGACCATCAGGTCGGGAAGGGTTTCCAAACTGAACTGGGTCTTCTGTGGTGGCATTTATCCTCTCTGGGGACCATGCTGGATCAGTGGCAGAGGTCTGTGTATGGCTGTGTGGCTGTCAGTGAGGACAGACTGGATTTGGCAGTGCTGGGTTAATGGCTGGACTTGACGATCTCAGAGATCTTTTCCAGCTTTACTGATTCTGTGATTTAAGAGGTGTTTGCCATCTTGGGGTGTTGGTTAAGCCCCAAGGGATGCTGTCTTTGCATCAGACAGACTGAAACAGTCACAGAGGTTTCCCCTTGCCTGGCAAGAGATGTCCGTCATTGTGTGTAGATCCACAGCCAGGATCTTCAAAGGGGTATTGATCCAACAGTCACAAAATCCTGTGGAAAGCCAATGAGTCCAACTGGACATCTGCCACTGAATTTTCCTATGGCCCTTACTAAGGACACTGGTCCCTGGGTTTGCAGTGACTCCTATGACCATCCTTTGTATGTGCCTGTCCTGCTCTGCTATACCTGCCCAAGCTAACCACAAATGCTGTTTGCCCTTGCACAGAGCAGAGAGAAGCAACAAACACAGCCATTTTTCAGGAAAGGACAAATAGTGCCCATGGATTGAATTGGGTTATCCCAGTTTCCCAGTGAGAGCGAAGAAAACCCTGCAGAGATCCCAATCTGTGAAGTGCATGTAAAACCCCCAGGACAGGAACAACCCAGTCCACAAAAAAGGTGTTCAGAGGCCTCTACACAGAGTGCAGGTTGCACAGTATCACACAGATGAAGCTGCAGAGCAGTGATAGCACTGGGGGATGATAAAGCTTTGCCATCCTAGATGATAAACACCATCAGTGGCTGCTTAATAGGTAATGTGGGATTGGCACAGTCCCAGGGCATATGTAACACGCCTGCAAGTATGTATATGTGTGACTTCCCATAAATCCACGTCTAACATGAGGACCTTTGTGAACTGGATTGTAAATAATTAGCTGGACATGTCTGTATTTCTTTTTGCAGTACCATCGTCGCTAGGACAAAAGTTGAGGTCTCCTGCTTCTGTGGTGCTGTGGATTGCGTGTCCGGAAGGGGCAGGTGATGGTTCAGGCAGCATGACCCCTCACTGCAACCTGTCCAGACATCCTGTAATGAGTCTGGCAGCTTGTGCTCAGCTAAGAAACCTAGCCCATCATATCTGAAGAAATCCCTAGAAGGTTAATGCAACATAACCCTTGGCAGCTTGTTCCTGGTATAAATGAGGCCTTATTTTGAGGAATTTATGATTAAAGTGAATAAAGAGCAATCATCTTTCCAAATATAAACTGAAGGTAGTCTCTGATTTATTTCTCATGATGCATTTGGTCATGTTCTGTTGTCTTTGCAAATCTGTATTTTTATTGCATAGAAATGTTTCTCAGGTTTGGGTTACATTTCTAATAAATATCCGATGCCATGTTGATTTCCTGTATCATATTTCATTAGTTTTAGGGAGGAATGGAGCACCATTTTTATAAAAAACAGCAGTCTTAAAAGGAGTTTTTAACACAGGGCTTGTCTGCCTTCAGCAAGTGATAGCTGGCTCTCTAACAGTGCTGGTATTGTTAAAAGCATTACAACCTGCCTTCGCATGGATTTGGTTATCTCAGGATAAAGGTGCCTTATGCCTGTATAACCATTTCCATGTGTGAAGAGGAATAATTCCAAAACTGTAAATCAAGGCTTTTAGTGGCATAGCTTTAACTGGTAAAAATCACACTGCTAATAGAGACACGGTTGAAATAAGGAAAAAACCTCAGCTAGGAGAGAGAAATTCCTGTTGTGGAAGATACGTGTGAAGAAAAAGATCTTTAGGATCCTGTCTACAGTCCTGCATCAATATCATACTGGAGTATACTGGGCTGCTTTGGTCATCACAGTGAAAAGGGTATTCCGCCTCAGGTCTGGGTCATGTGGCAGCAAAGCAACGTGGATTAATTCACTCTGAGTGCTGGGGTGCCAATGTGAGCTCAGGACCAGGTCCCCTGTGTTTGTCTCAGGCACATCTGCCCAAAGATGAACCCAAATTTCCCACCCCATCTCTGCACAGAAAATCCTTCGAAGTCTGGAGATTGTCTCTTGTGGCAAAACCCTGACGCAGAAGAGGAATCTTCCAGGACTCCTCAAAAAGACCACTGACATTGAAGAGACAGCGCAATGTGTGACAGGAAAGACATGAATGGAAAAGGTGGTGGCAGCCCCACAGTGGGACAATTCCCTGCAGGGTGTGCTCAGCTCAAGGTCTGAGCCTGCCTGTCTCTCACCACTGTGCATCTCCCGCATTGCAATGCAATAAGAAACTGAAATCTTCGTTATTCAAATATCCTCCCCATGATGAACTACATTATCCTTCATATTTTCAAGGATTCCTCTCTTAGGCCTATCTCTTATTTCATTAATGCAGTTGCTAGAGATGAAATCCCTTCTTCCTTAATTGCTCTGCTCCAACCATCCTTGTTACTCTTCATGAAAGAAGCAGACAATAATCTTAATATCCTCCTTTTTTTTTGTCGCCATTGCTCGACAAGAAGAGCCTTGAAATCATTGCCCCTTATTTCCCAGACCTAGCCAGCCGATAGGAAATAATTAACTCCTATCTGTGCTGACGGAGTGGTGGCTGGTGTGTAGCCAGTTCCAGGTAGTTTGTTATTCCTGCTTTATCGCCTGCTGCAGAAGGGAGGCTGCAAGATTATTGAGCAAAGCTCTGCCTGCATGTTTATCACTACAAGTTTGAAGAAATGGTGTTAGTAATGATTTAATTTCATTTTATAATTTTCTTAAATAAAGGGTATTGTTTAGTCTCAGTGATGCAAATGACAAGTCTTCTTGGACTCATTTCATTTTACAAACAAGATCGTCTTTGCTGCAGCCTGTGCTACAGCAGATGATCACACAGAGATCATCCCAGGAGATGCAGAAAGCTGTGGGCTGCTCAGCAGCAGCATCAGAGCTGGAATTGTGTGAGCTGCCCAAACATCTCAGGTTGGGGATGAGGTAACAGGACACTTGGAATTTAACCAAGCTTGCAATCAGCTGCTGCATGAAAGCAGCTTTGTCTGATTATCCCAAAGGTCCCCTTAGCTCAGCATCCAAGAGTAGCCAACAGCAGATGACAACAGCAGAGCAGGAGCAGGAGCCAGCACATCTAATCAATACTTATCCCTGCCCCGTGTTTTGCATCTTGAGATGTTTTGCTGTAAATGTGGCTTCCGTTGTCGCCTCCAGCAGCATTTTTTAACTCATTAAAGCCTTTATTACCTACAACAAGGACTTCCCAACTGTATTAGGTGCTTGTTTTGAATCTGTGACCTGCTAATTTCACTCATTGCGCCCTGTACTTGTGTTGGAAAGGACAAAGAACAACTTCTCCCAGTGCTCACTCCCCCTGCCACTCAGGATTTATTGTTTTCCTTCCCTCCAGCTGTGTCTGAGAAATAATGTTGTAAAATCTCTGCTAAGGCAAGAATGCATTAATCACTAACTTGATTAATTACTGAAGGATCATTTCCTCTCTATGATACATGTAAACCCCCAAACTTCTTGAATCAGAGCTACACTCAAGGTGTTCAGTGTCACATCCATCATCTCCACGAGCATCACTGTTGACAGAGGCAGATGTGGCTGCTCAGACAACCTCCTTACAGTGCTGAGAGTCCCGTGATCAAACCTCTGCCTTGCTGGGCCGGGTGTGCGAGCAATCCAGCAGCAGGAAAACATCTCCATTTTGGGAAGATGTCCTGTGGTGTCCCTCTGGTTCCTAGTTCCATCCTTGCCTCTTTATAGCATTTACATCCCCTGACACCTCAGCTGTCATGCACAACTGGAAACTGTCCTCAGACCTGTTGAAGAGCTCAGTCAGGGTTAGGATTGCTCCCACAGAAGAAGAGATTGCTTTGCAAAAACACCTCAGCTTCCAGTGGGCCCTACACATAGAATCACAGAACAGTTTGGGTTGAAGGATTCTCAAAGATCATCTTATTCCAAATCCCTTGACATGGGCAGGAACACCTTCCACTAGACCAGATTGCTCAGTGCCCCATCCAGCCTTGCTTTGAACATTTTCAGGGATGGGGCATCCACAACTTCTCTGGGTAACCTGTGCCAGTGCATCACCACCTTTCCACATCTTCCCACCAGTGAACACAGCCTGGTTTTGGATTCACAACCCTTACATGTCCATTGCCCCCTTCTTTGGCATGGCTGAAGAATCTCCACATGGGCAGCTGTTGTCCATCCCCATCCTCTACAGGCCATGATAAAGGATTTTACTCTCCATGACCATCAAACTGAGACCATCCAGTGACATAAAATTCACTTTGACAGGGGAAAGGAGGGTGATGATGGTAAAGCAGCTGTCAGCCCATTGCTTGAAGCCACAGAGAAAGAACTGTGTCATGTCATGGAGAAAATTCACCTTTTATCTCTGCTCTGACTTCTTCACAGAGCTTATCTCTCCATCCTCTACTGTTTTCCATCTTAGCGGCTCCTCTGCCTGGTGATCACCCAAGGAATATTTCAGGTAGAGACAAGGGCAAAGGAGGTGATACAACAGTCAAGTAGAGATCAGAAAGGCACTCTATGTTGGGAGCAGCTGGCTTGCAGTAAATTCCCTTCAGGACTCATCTTGGAAGTAGATCTCCTCTGCCCCATCCTGAAGTTGCAGAAGGACCTTGGCTCTTCCTTTGCTTCTCCCCCTGGCTACCAGACAAATATAAACACTGATCCTCAGGGCTCTGTGAAGTACCAAAGCCAAGCCCTGGTGCAGGACTCACCAGGAGTCTCACCCTGGAGGGTCAGAAGGAGCCTTTTGAAAGTACAAGGTCATGGGGTGCTATCACTTTACTGTGATTTATGTGACTCCCCGGAAGAGGAAAGCCTATAGACTCCTGGCCAGAAAGTTGAAAAGACAAGAAGAGTCTTCGGATTCTTTGCTTCAGATAGTTGTTTTAATTAGCGTTATCAGAGAAACAGAGTGCTGGACACAGCACCCTGCAGAGAGTTTAAAAGATGCGCGCAGAAAAGAGGGCTTATCACAATCAGGGCCCTTTTAAAGGTAAATGACCCAACAGAAGTTTGAAACGAAACATATTTTCACTTTTCTGCCAATGCCCAACAAACCCAGCTCCTGCATGGACAGGAACTGCGGAATTTTTCATCCAATCATTCCAAATCACTTCTGCCACAAGACATGGAGGTAAAGAAGAAGAAGAAGAAGCCCTGGAGAACAACAACTGTCCTCCATCTTGGCATTTTTAGCTTTTATCTATTTACTACATAAACAACCCCAAAACCTCTAAATTCTTCACCCTGTGACACTATTATAAATTACTCTATCATCTAGTTCAAACCATTTTAGATTCAAACTCTCCCCAGAGTGTTGGCAATTTTTTCCACGGACAAAGGTCAAAATAAGTGCTGTCCAGGGGGGTTATATCTCTTAAAACAGGCAGAGCAATATTTCCTGCACTTTGGGTACCAACAGGGTGCTCTGCGGCTTGTAAAAGCTGACTCAGGATCTGTGTGGACCTTGATGGGACAAAAGTCCCCTTCATAGTGACCTTTTTGGGTGCTGAATGCACCTCTGGGCTGTGGTGGCTGTGTGATCCCCATGCACAGCAAAGGGAACTGGTACCAGTCATGCTGGCAAGAGGGATGGAGTGACTGAAATGGTTTGGAAGGACTGCCTGGAAAGGAAACACCTGGCAAGGTTCCCATTCACCAAAAAACCAGGGAAGAGCTCCAGGCTGTCCTGTGGTGATCAGGGCACACTATGAGGCATAACCAGCCAACCTGAGCACAGCAGAGAGGTGAGATGAGTGAAGCCTTCAGAGAAGGAGCATGGGCTTTGCTGGTTTCATCTCCACAGGACACGAGAACCCCTCTCAACTCAGTCCCTGAAATACAGGCCACAGCATTTCCTTATTAAGGTAGCAGCATCTTTCCTACTGATTTCCAAGCTCGGAAATTTTCCCAGGCTTGTGGCTGATGGTGACCCACCAAGAACTGCTCAGGCAGCATAACCCACAACCCAGAGGTGATGCCTGATCCTGCCAGACACAACTTGGATGCAGTGAGCACTCCATTGTCCCCAGGGCTATTTGGAGATGCTCTTCCTCTCCAGCAGGGAGGAGGGAGGAACAGAGCATTTCCAACAGCAGCCAAGAAAGCTAATGGATACATTTCTTTTCCCAAGGCAGGCAAATTATTTCTGCTCCCAGCTGACCCCTCGACCACAAAAAACACCATAAAACAGCAAGAGTGTGTAAAAAATAAACACAGGCACGCATCAGCCTTCCGGATTCCCGTCCCCTGAGCCAGAGGAGCTCGGGCCGCGGACAGAAGGAATGTGGTGTTGCATCGGGAGCCATAGGGATGGGATCAGGGACAGGAACATTTTATAACTGGCCTCTGGACCCCGTTGAGGAACAGAGGGAAGGGAGAAGCATGTGAGTGATGACTACTCATGTTGCGAAGGGGGGCAAATTTGAATCTCATCTGCATGTTTTGCAAGGATTGGGGTTTACAGCATAAACTGCTTGCTCTGCTACTTTGACTCTTGCTGTCTTGGCTCCTCTGGCCAAGTTTGCATCAGGGCCGTCCTGATCAGCCAGGAGCCCTGCAAAGCAGTTATAACACATGGGGCTAGATTCATGCTGCAGGTTCTCAAGAATCTGTAGGGAAGCATACTATGAATGGAAGCATCTTTTTGCCTCTCCCTGTCACCTTGCAGCCTGCCAAGCTGGAGAGAGAGGAAAACAGAGAAAAGGCAGTTTTCCACACTGTGAGAGGAGCCTGAAGAGATGCCAGGGTCTGCCTGTAGAAGCCTAATCTAAGGTTAGACATTTCTATTCACACCAGACAAGACATCCTGCACTGAGGCTGAAGACCAGCAAAATTTGTATCAAGACCTAGGGACATAGCTGGCTTAGCTCACTACCAACTGGGCTTGGGATTGCCGTACTCAGAAGTGGGCTATGACTGCCATAGATTTTGCTTCATCAGATTGAGAGGAGGAAGTGCCACATGGTTTAGACCTCGAGTGGTACAAAGAAATATGAGTGTCAAACAAACCAGCTTCAGTATGGGAAGGGGCTAAATCTCCTCACCTCTGCTTCTGGACTCCCAGAGAAATCCACCCCAGAAATCTCACAGGGATTGAGATGACACAGGAATACTTGCCTTACGCCTGCCCTCAGTTAGTCTCCACCAGCATCTACAACTTCCCTGCTTTCTGAGGATGCATTTTATGACTGAGAACTGGAGCTGCTCATAGAAAGTAACTCCACCCAGCAGGCAGCACTGCTGGCCTCTGAGAGGATGAGCAGTGCAAGCTGATTGTGCCAGGATCTCAGCCAGCAGCACCAAGATACCTCCATAGCCCCCACGCAGCACCAAGTGGCACTGTGTCCTCCCCATCTGCTGTGAGACACCTGGGCTCCTGCTATTGCAGAGAACTGACAGGCAAAGCTGCTGACTGTCTTCTGGCTGTCTCAGCTCTCTTACAGTTCGAGGAGTAGAGCAATCCTTCAGTGCCAGATTTCATACCCTGACAGTAAACATTTTTCCTTTAAAAACCCCAGAAACCTTTTTGTGGAAAATAATATTGCTTGTGGCTGGTGGTCATGATGGGCAGCAGAAGCAACATGAGGGAAAAAAACAATTCTGAGAAATTCCCTGAAACAAGCAACCTACATTTTTCCTCACCACTGCATCACTAATTGTATCTCTTTAATGCATTGATTTTTTTTCAAAAGAACCAGAAGAGGTAAACAAAAGCAACAGGTTCCTTTCAAAACCCAGCTCAGCTAGCAGGAATTAGGAATTAAAGTCAGACATAATGCAAATAGCATGGTGGTTTATTTGCTGCTCCTTTTGTGAAACACAGCTGCCTCCAGCAGCAGCAACAGCCCCAGAGCCATCCAGCACCAGGTCCCTCCTCCAGCTCCTGCCCCACCTGGGTACCAGCAGATCCCCTGGCCGAGTGCAGCAGTCGCTGTGGCACTGGGTGGTGTGTCTGCTGCCTGCTCTGTCAGGCCGTCACTGCGCCCTGTGCTCTCTTTCCCTTCCTTTCAGTTTTCAAGCCCTGGGTGAGCCCAGGTGACAGCTCAGACCAGAAATGTCAGAATGCAAATGCTGGTATAAAAGAAGTTATTTCCAATACAAGTGGTCAGCTTGCAGCCAGCAGTTCTGTGTGCCTTGCTATCGTTCAATATCACTTTCCTCTTCTCAAGCATTTAACTCCAAAACTCGCATCGATTTAGACCGGGGTTTTAAAATCAGCTAAGGGTTTTTAAATGAGTTAAGGGTTCTCTAATTAGTTAAGGTTTTTAAAATCAGCTAGTTGTAACTTCCATGAAGCTGAAGGTGCTGAGTCCCCGGTCACCTACATTTGTTACGTGCAGAAACTTCTAAGGATATTTTGAAATATTTAAAGCATTTCTTTGTTCAAAAAGCAAAGTGCCAAAGGGCAGGGAGCTGGCTGAAGAATCCAGACTGGCCTGCAGAAAATGCTCACAGAGCAAGAAGCTAAACCCAGGTTTATGAAACGTACTTGGAAGGAGCTCAGCAGCGTAAATCCCAGTGCTAACAGAGCAGCTCTGAGTCGATTGCAAATAACACGCTCTTACTGTCCAGCCACAGTGCAATTCCACTGAGCTTTGGCAGAGGGTAATTCCGGTGTCAGATATTTTCATGAGACCCTACTTGACATTTTGGCCGGAAATCCTGTGGCATATTTTGATATTCCGTGACACACTGTGTTAACCGCATGGATTTCCTCCACTGCTTTGATGGACACCGCTACCCACTCAGGCAGAAAGGAGAGTGTCTGAATGAGCCCTTCCCTCTGGCTCCCCCCCGCCAGCACACAAAGCATCAGGCTATTGAAATTATGTTGCTAGATCCAAAATCCCCTGGGAGAAATAACCACTGTTCTGGAGCCTGCACGGCTGCATCCTCCCAGACAGATGCATTTGCAGTTTCCCAAGGCAAGGCAGACACTGAATACTATGCTTCTGATGAGGCTTTTCCAGAGTGGGGGAGGCAGTTTTGTATTCTTTTTGCCATCACCTCGCTTGCCACTACCTGGCTCAAGGTGCTGGTGTTGCTGCAGACTGAGAAAGCACGGCCAGCTCAGGAGGCCTCAGGTGACAGGTGACGCCCCTTGCCTGGTCAGGACTCTCCAGTGCTGGGTCCCCACATGTGAGATGCAGCAGGTAGCCTGAGTTCCTCTCAGCTGGAGAGACACATCTGGAGAAAGCGTTCATGTGATGGGGGAGACCTCCCTGGAGGGAAGCCTGCATCCCAGATGCAGCTGCTGTGCTGGGGCCTGCCATGCTTTGTCACCTGCCGAGACGTGGGGCCTCAGCACGTGAATCAGGAGGACGGGACTCTGGTTAAGGGAAGGAGGAGCACTGAGCACAGATCAGGAGAGATTCAGATGATTGTCTGGGCCCAGGTGCCAGGTCCTGTCTCCTTGTCATCCTACCATCTACCCTGCACAGCTTTAACCCCTTGCATGTGCAGCTCCATGCCCACCTACTTCTACCCTGCAGTTAGACCAGTGCCAAGTGAAGCTGAGACCACAGCAAGGGTTACAGACCCAGATCCCTCAGCAGCAGTTGTTATCCTGCTCCCCACACTGGGTAGGGTGAAGGAATAGACCTCCAGACACGTTGCAGCAGACTGTCACCTTCAGAGTCAGCCACAGACATGAGACATGGCTGTGTGGGCCAGGGGATCACTAGAGAGGTTCTGGATTTTGACAGCATCAGGGCTGCAGTAGTCCAGACAGCTGGAGAGCCATTTCCCAGTGGAGATGACAGCTAATCTCTGGGATTTATCAGATGGGCATCATTTCCAGTATGCTAAAGGCATTCTGGGAAAGATGCCCCAGACACATACAAGGCACTGTTACTGTGTGTAACTATGGATGAGACCTTAAATCTAAAAATACACACATTACCTACTCAGTCCTGTGTCCTTTTCACAATCCTTTGTGCTCTCTTATAACAGGCAGCTTCTTAGCCCTCTGGATATGAGGCTGTCCCTCGTGTGGTCCAAAAACACTTCAATATCCTGATGACTGGTTCAGACCCATTTGCTCCTGCACTGGGAGACTGAGCCTCTTCAAGGAGAGAGAGAGTACAGAGAAGGGAGGGAAGGCACGCCACATTCTCCATGCCAACACAATAAACCTTGGCAAATCGGTGAGGAAGGTGAACCAGACATCACCAGAGGCAGCAGAGGGAGAGGCAGAGGGCAGGATCCCAGAGGCAAGAGGCAGAGGATTTGTTGCCAGCTGTTGAGTAGGGTAGCAGAGAGCAGACAGCCGCAAGGAGGCATGGAAAGACCAGACTGGGAGGCTGCCAAGGAAGAGAGAGTCGCATTAAATCTTATTTGTCTTTAAACAAAGTGTTCTAATTGCTAACAAAGGGATTTCAAGCAAATTGTAATAAAACTGAGTTATTCTGATCAATTACACAGTCAAGCAAATTACGGAAGGAGTCTGAAATATTGCCAGATACAAAAGAGAGATGAAGAAAGAGGAGGAGGAGTTGCAGAGAGAGTGGGGGAGGCAGTAATTTGAGGGAGGAAAATTACTTGATGGCTTGATAAGGAGAATTATTAAGCATAAATTTGAGATGCAGGTTGCTAAATCTGAATACAAAATCAAGGATAGAAATGGAAATTGTGTTTTAAGGCTGGTAAAATCGGAGCAGGGCAAAGACAAAAAAATGTGCAGACAAGCCTCAGAGACAGATGCTGTTGAGGTGTCTGCAAAGATGGTTGCTAACTGCAGCAAGCTGAAAGCAAGGCATGACCCAGGAAAGCAGAGCTTTTTGGTGAGGGCACCAGATCAGTGCTGAGTGGGCATCAAGCCACATTCCTGCCACAGACATCCTCCTTGACCCACAACTGCTTCAAAGCACTTAGCAATGACCTGGTTTGTCACTGGAAGAGTTACAAGGGCCGTGATCCCAATGCAATCTGAGGAAAGACACACCAAGGCTGACTCATTTACCTTGTCAGCCTTACCTGAAAGCTGTGGCTGACAGTTCTTCTGCTGTCTGGTTTGTGGGTTTAAGATGGAATCATTTGATGTGTATCCACACAGCATCAAGAGCATCAGGTAAAGATGTTGTAGGGAAGAGAAGACAAACCCAACCCCTGTCTTAAAGGAACAAGACTGAAATCCCACCACAACACACCGCTCCAACGTTTGGCTCTGACTCAGGGACAGTGTACCTTGGGATGAATGAAATAATTGTCCCCTGTCCTGCTCTGTCCCTGGGTGTTTCCAGCCATGCTGCTGGAATCTCCAGGGTGCTCATGACACAGCCACTGAACTGCTTCAGTTTGCAGCCTGGCATATTTGGGCAAGTCACCTCCAATTTCATTTTTCCCTAATATACGATATGATCAATTGGATCACCGCTGCTCACTGAGCTGCTGCCTGCTCTGCAGGGCACGCACAGAGCAGGCAGCAGGATCAGGGAACACATCCTCACAGTTTTGTATCAGGTGCACAAGGTCAAGTCTCACCACTCAGGGCTGGTAAAGAAGAGCTTGCTGGGTCTTAGGCTGCAGCCTCCTGCTTAGACCTGGCTTTAGCTCCAAAGGTGGAAAATCCGGTACCTACACCGAGTCTCAGGATCACAAGGATGTGGTCCCTGTGTGCAGCCCTTCTATAAAGCTGCTGCAAATGTGGTCCAGAGAGCTGTAGCCCAGAAATGCAGTACTCTTCAAGCCAATTACCATACACGGTTCGTAACCCTGCAACTGACTGGATTAATGGATTATTGGCATGAAGGGATGTAGAAAGATGCTTTTAAAAGAGGAAGTAGAAAACATCCAGAGATTATTTTTAATGGTGTTTATTTGTCAGAGGACTACAGAGCTTGTGGGCTTTTGCTGGGCTGGAAGTTCTGAGCCCTAAGAGGAGATAAGAGAAAGGATTAGGGTATTACTGCAGCAGTGGAGTTCATGTGTTTTGTATTATTAATGTTTGTAAAGCACTTTGAAAATGAAAAACACCATAAAAGCTCTAAGTGCTGTATTTAGTAGGAGCTGCAGAAGAGGAACTTAAGTCTGAAAAGACACTTCTCAGTTATCAGTGCACAGAGAGTTTGTGTTTTTGAGAAGATCCCACAGTCGGATGCAGTCTGAAGTGGCAGATGAGTTGTTCAAAAGCCAGTATGAGGAGGGCATAAGAACCCTGCAGGGTGCAAGGAAGGCTCCTGTGTCGTGCATCCAAAAAAGAAGCCACTTAACACTTCTAGGATGAGAAAAAGCCATCAGATTTGCTGGTTCATTTCTCTGGAGCCGACAGAGGAGTGTTCTCTGCAAGGCATCTACTTTAGCTAAACTTCTATAAAAGCCTGTTGGACAAGTGAGCTGCCTCGAATTCTTTAGGAAACTGCTGTAATGGAGGGAAAATCCTGACCCAGGGAGAGTAAGGAAAGCAGTACTGGAGATCCTCTAGTAGATGCATCACTCCTGACCACCATGAGACAAGTTTACGTGTCTCAAACTGTCAGTGAGATGATTCCAGGGCTCAGAGATAGGTTTTGGGTTCTGGGCACTTAATTCTCAATACCGTTGTTTCACTAAGACACTGACTCCCAGAGAGGGCCAAGATGAAGTCTCTCTTTATAACTGCTGTGCTCCCAGCTCCAGAGCCCTCCTCTAGCGATGCTGGCTGACAAACCACAGAAAAGAGCATCTTTTCCTGGTGAATCCATAAATAGATCCGCAGCATTCCCACTGACAGCCCTGAGGAGCTTTCTGAGACACCTTTGTCGAAACAGAGAGACCTAAGGCCAGCTGAGGCTGTGGACAGGTATTGATAACATATATTCCCCTTTCCCAATGACAGGCAGGTTCTTGTGTCCTCACTGCTTGAAACTATCTTTGACAAAACAGAGTCTTTGCAGTTTTGCACAGATATTTCTTCCCACATCAGTTCCTATGTCAGATCTTTTCTTCATGCCCGCACTACATTTTTAAACCCAGTTTTAGAATCTGTATTTGACACAGAGAAAGGCTCCAGACAGGTCTGTGTAGAGGCGTTGTTGGTTCAGCCTCTGTTCGCAGTCATGCATTGACCTTCACAATCTCATTTCCTTGGGACATCAGAGGCACATTAAAGCTTACCTGTGTCAGGAGGTCCCAGGGTGCTGAAACCACCCAGGGCACCTCCCGTTTTCCCAGCTCCCTTCCTATCTCCCAGCTGCTAAAAGAGACTTAGAAACTTTTTCCCCTCCCCATCACTGTGCAAGCAGATAGCCCAGTCTTGATAAGGAGCAGCCCTGCTCACAGTTCTTGCAGCAGCTGGCTGTGCTGTTGCCTAAGAGTGGTAAGTCATGGTGATAAACACAGATATTTCACCTTCCACCCTTCCCTTCCGTATCTCAAATCTCAGTGCTGAGGAGCAGCCACACAGGCACTGCTGCTTCCCCGACCTGCAACATGACAGATGTTAGGTATATTCAAAATGACACCTGCACCCCACAAGAGCTCCTATCCTGTATTTATAGCCCACTGTCACTGCCCAGATTTATGCTGCTCAAATATTTGTCAGCTGTTATCCCAGCTTCCCTGAACATCATTTAACTGAGCTTGACGTATGCAAGCACTTTTAATCTTTCCTCATGAAGCAATTTTGCCCTTCCCAGGGCCTCTGATCGTATTTGTAACTCTTCCTTGAGACAGCATCAGTTCGTCATTGCTGCTCTGAAAATACAGCAAGGAGCGTGGCAGCCTGAGAGGGGACGAGGGGGAGGATTTTTTTCCCACACTCACATTCAGCTCTCTCCCATGTCACCCCTCCTAAGAGCACCTCAAACACGTTTGCCTGCTCTAAAATCCCTCTCTTCCCTGCTGGTCAGTGATCTTTTCCCAGCCTGGGTCACTGCTCCTGCTAAAAAACCCAATCCTGGATAATTTTGTGACTTCCCTGAGCCAAGAGGGAGTTCGTTTTCTTTCCTTCATGTCTTCCTAGTGTCTCTGATGTCTCTATTATTACCCAATCTGCACTGGCATTCACAATGCCTCCCAACTGAGGCAGGAGAATATAATTAACAAGCTGTTTACCTCTACTTCCAGATCATTAATAAATATGTTAAACAAGACCGCTACCTTGCTGAGCAATGCAAAAACTTGATGAGGCACATAGTTTGCTTTACAGTTTTCATCCCATGCTGGTGACAGTGACACTCCTTCAGAGCAAGCTCCTTCCAAACCTTCAGCTGGACCAGAATTCATTTCCCCTTAGCCTGCTGCATGTGCACCCTTTCACCCCAGCTCTCGAGAGCCTGGCAAGGAGACGCCGCCTGAAGGAGGGACAATTGGCTGAGTCACCTCAGCGTGACACAGGACCTGTGTCTCACTTACAGAACCCATTTCCCTTTCATAAACAGTCACACCCCACGCACAGGACCTTGGAATACCACCAGTGCCTAGTACTGTTCTGGAGCAACTCATGTCCCAAGCCTTACTGTCACTAATTCCAGTCTTTCCTTGCCCCTGGTGCACGTTCAGCACCAAAGAGGTGCTACAGCAAACAGGAGCTCAGAGCAGACGAGTATTTTGGTAAACTTAGTTTTTTAGCTTACTTTGAAAATTTTCCCTAACACTTGCCTACACCAGCAAAGGAGATTATGGCGAGAGCAAAAAAAAAAAACAACTTTGTGCAGAGTTAAGGCTCTGTTGCCCAAGGTCTATAAGGATGGCAAGAGAAGCATGTGCTTGGTTTCACTAGAGCTGCTTCTGCCTCAAGACAGCGAACAGCCTAAAAAGAGCCTTATGGGGCCCTTCAATTCCCAGGTTAGCTGATGCCTGTAGAACAGTCCTTCCAGGACCAGCCCAGAAAGCTGTAGTCAGTGTTACCTGCTTTTATCGCAGCTGCACAGCTTTGTCTTTGCCTTTCCCACTGGAGGCAGACTGGAAGGACTGCTCTCTGCACCCTGAGGAAAAATGCCTTCTGGTCTGACACAGAATTCAGGTTTCTTGGGGACTGCCATCATGAGGTAGGACCAAAATTAGCTGAAACACTGGCTGCCACTTAACATAATGCCTGCCTGGTGGAGGATGGTGAGCCTCAGCCCAGTGGCAGACTTTAACACTTTGACCTTTCAGAAGGGGAAAACAAGCTATTTGAGGATGCTCCAAGGGAGGAGGTGCATCCCGGGGAAACTCATTTGGTGCTCTGCTGAGTCTCAGGCAGCTCCAAAGGCCTGAGGTGATGTTCCCTGTCCAGGCTGCACATCCTTGCACTTCATGTCCAGTGAGAGGCAGGGGACAGCTGTGGGGCACAAGTGGCAAAACCGTGGAGGTCACAGCAGACAAAGCCTGCCTCCTGCTGCTCTCTGCCACGATGGAGGGATCTCTGCAAAACGCTGCGACATCCACAAGGTGGCAAATTCAGCTGAAGGATGTTTCCTCAGCATCCTATTTTCCTGTCAGTTTCCAATGAGGATGAGGATGAAGATGAAGAAGAAGAGAGCAAAAAGAGAAATAGAAGGACCCAGAAAGCCTGGAAAGCCTCAGATAGTATCATCTTAAGCTATCTAACAGAAACACCAAAATGTTCATTCCTTGGGATGATTTTTCCTCGTTTATTTGATTCTATTGTCCAATTGCTGTCAGCAGTGGTGTGGACATGGATCAGGCATCTGTCTTCTTCCCTCTGCCAGCAGAGCAGGTGAGAAGTGCTCTTCCAGCATTTCGTACCCTCTGGAGTCACCTTGGGCAGGGAGATGGGTTTGCTTGCTTGTTTTTCCTAATGGATAATTAACATTGCAGGCAGCAAGTGACCTGGGAGAACAGAGAAAGTGTGCACACAAGTCAGCCTCTCGGATTGTTCCCCCGGGCCATCTGCTGACCTTGGCATCCAGAGGGTCTTTCCAGTGACTTCGGCTCTCCTGATGCTCAGTTTTCTGTTGGATGGTGCCCGATGGATGCCTGAGACTCGCCCCAGCCCTTCCCCACCACCCTTGTTTACAGGCCAATTAGTGGGTGCCGTGTTTGTTTTGCAGCCAGCAAGTTAGCCACCCCAGCGATTTAACAGCTGCAATTTTCATTTACAGTTGACTTTGAACAGCCAGTTTTATACATGCAGGGTGAAATAATGGTATAATTAACCTAGGAAAATCCATTAAAAGGGTGCGGATGTTCAAAACATGGAGCACACAATTATGAAACCCCATGACTGAGATTACTGCTGAGATGTAATTCCTCCTTACACATCTCATCCCTACATGGATTTCAGATGAGCAATTTTCTCTGAAAGGCTTTGTCACCAAAAGTTTCACCAACTTTCTAAATTTTACTCTTCTAACGAAAAAGAAAATCAAAATTGAGAATGCAAAACTAATTAAAATAGTTTGAATTGATGGAGTTCTTAGGAAATACCTCATGTTAATAATTTTGAATATGTTACATTTTAACAGTTTCAAACTGGTCTGTGGCAGTTCGGGCTTTTCCTTTCTGGTTTCTTTTTAACGTCTAATCAGGTCATTTTTTAATATGAGGAGACATTTTGAAGCCTGTACATTTCTTTCTCTCTTAGAAAAGACCAAAAGTTTTCTGCCCACTTCCAAACTTTTCATCAGAGCCATTTCTCAAGCTAGTTTCTCAAGCTGGTTGTGTCCATAAAAACGAAACAGAAGAGACTTTTCACACAAATCTGCATTCCCACACACAAAAGTAATTAAAAAGACATTCTCCCCTAGTTATCATAAACAGTGTTTAATCAGGTGTCCACAGGCTGTTTGCTCCACCAGGCTGTTTGCACAGGATGGACAATATTCCCCAAGCCCAGTATTTCTTTTCATGCTCATCTGGCAGATTTTCCAGACCGCTCCTTTGGACCCTGCTCATCACTTAGATTAATATTTAAATTCACTAACCTGGCTTTTGCATGCCACTTGAGTCCAGAAGGCTGCAGTCCTGCCTTGCTGGGGAGAAGCTGTCCTTGTTTCTGATATGAAAAGTGACAAATTCTGTCTGTTCTGGGAATTATCATTGGGTCTTAGAAACGCGGCCTTTGGGGCAGTTCTTCAGCAGGTGTAAATCTGTCCCACTGATGTAAAGGGAATCCTGTTTGTTCTGTTTTGGGTTTGTTCCCAACTCAACCTCACCATTCTGCCTCTGAGTTAGATGTGAGCTGGCTCACTCTGCCCTGGCTCCTCTGGCAGAGCCCAGGGCAGCATCTTTCACAATCCCCCTGTGCACCCCACCAGCAGCTACAGCCCTCTGGGGTGCCCCAGCTCCCACACCAGCCCCAGTCACAGCTCTGGGTGCAGCATCACCCACTGTCTGTCCATCCCATCCCATCCCATCCCATCCCATCCCATCCCATCCCATCCCATCCCATCCCATCCCATCCCCCCCCACCACAGGGCTCTGCTGCACCTCACCTTCATCTGCCTTGCTGCAGCAGCCCCCAGCGAACTCCACAGCCATGCTGCTCCCTTCCCCTCTGTGATTGTGTTAATAAATATATTCAACCACTCAGGGCCTGGGGTGACCTCAGGCTCTCCACTATTAACCTTTCTGCCTGCTGAGAATTGGCCATTTGTTCCTTCCCTTCCCTCCCTGTCTTATCTCGGTTTTAATCCATGCCTTGGCTTTTCCTCTCATCCTGTGGTTACCAGGTTTCCTTAATAGCCTCCTATGAGGGACTTTATCAAAAGCCTTTTGAAAGCCTTAATAAATTATAGGCACGACTCTGCCATTCCCTGTTATCTTGTTAACCCTTCTGGAGCATTCCCAGCTGAGGTGAGAGAGCAGAGCCCCTGCCTGCCTACACGGGATCATGAACAGCTCTGCAGAAAGCCTCCAGGGCTCTCTCGTGTCTCCTGCCTGGCTCAAGAGGACGTAGCATTTATGGTGCTGAAACATTTTCCAGTTTCACTTCAGGAGAGAGAGCTGCTCTGGGGAGCTGAAAAGCCACCCATCAGTNTCAGCATCCTATTTTCCTGTCAGTTTCCAATGAGGATGAGGATGAAGATGAAGAAGAAGAGAGCAAAAAGAGAAATAGAAGGACCCAGAAAGCCTGGAAAGCCTCAGATAGTATCATCTTAAGCTATCTAACAGAAACACCAAAATGTTCATTCCTTGGGATGATTTTTCCTCGTTTATTTGATTCTATTGTCCAATTGCTGTCAGCAGTGGTGTGGACATGGATCAGGCATCTGTCTTCTTCCCTCTGCCAGCAGAGCAGGTGAGAAGTGCTCTTCCAGCATTTCGTACCCTCTGGAGTCACCTTGGGCAGGGAGATGGGTTTGCTTGCTTGTTTTTCCTAATGGATAATTAACATTGCAGGCAGCAAGTGACCTGGGAGAACAGAGAAAGTGTGCACACAAGTCAGCCTCTCGGATTGTTCCCCCGGGCCATCTGCTGACCTTGGCATCCAGAGGGTCTTTCCAGTGACTTCGGCTTTCCTGATGCTCAGTTTTCTGTTGGATGGTGCCCGATGGATGCCTGAGACTCGCCCCAGCCCTTCCCCACCACCCTTGTTTACAGGCCAATTAGTGGGTGCCGTGTTTGTTTTGCAGCCAGCAAGTTAGCCACCCCAGCGATTTAACAGCTGCAATTTTCATTTACAGTTGACTTTGAACAGCCAGTTTTATACATGCAGGGTGAAATAATGGTATAATTAACCTAGGAAAATCCATTAAAAGGGTGCGGATGTTCAAAACATGGAGCACACAATTATGAAACCCCATGACTGAGATTACTGCTGAGATGTAATTCCTCCTTACACATCTCATCCCTACATGGATTTCAGATGAGCAATTTTCTCTGAAAGGCTTTGTCACCAAAAGTTTCACCAACTTTCTAAATTTTACTCTTCTAACGAAAAAGAAAATCAAAATTGAGAATGCAAAACTAATTAAAATAGTTTGAATTGATGGAGTTCTTAGGAAATACCTCATGTTAATAATTTTGAATATGTTACATTTTAACAGTTTCAAACTGGTCTGTGGCAGTTCGGGCTTTTCCTTTCTGGTTTCTTTTTAACGTCTAATCAGGTCATTTTTTAATATGAGGAGACATTTTGAAGCCTGTACATTTCTTTCTCTCTTAGAAAAGACCAAAAGTTTTCTGCCCACTTCCAAACTTTTCATCAGAGCCATTTCTCAAGCTAGTTTCTCAAGCTGGTTGTGTCCATAAAAACGAAACAGAAGAGACTTTTCACACAAATCTGCATTCCCACACACAAAAGTAATTAAAAAGACATTCTCCCCTAGTTATCATAAACAGTGTTTAATCAGGTGTCCACAGGCTGTTTGCTCCACCAGGCTGTTTGCACAGGATGGACAATATTCCCCAAGCCCAGTATTTCTTTTCATGCTCATCTGGCAGATTTTCCAGACCGCTCCTTTGGACCCTGCTCATCACTTAGATTAATATTTAAATTCACTAACCTGGCTTTTGCATGCCACTTGAGTCCAGAAGGCTGCAGTCCTGCCTTGCTGGGGAGAAGCTGTCCTTGTTTCTGATATGAAAAGTGACAAATTCTGTCTGTTCTGGGAATTATCATTGGGTCTTAGAAACGCGGCCTTTGGGGCAGTTCTTCAGCAGGTGTAAATCTGTCCCACTGATGTAAAGGGAATCCTGTTTGTTCTGTTTTGGGTTTGTTCCCAACTCAACCTCACCATTCTGCCTCTGAGTTAGATGTGAGCTGGCTCACTCTGCCCTGGCTCCTCTGGCAGAGCCCAGGGCAGCATCTTTCACAATCCCCCTGTGCACCCCACCAGCAGCTACAGCCCTCTGGGGTGCCCCAGCTCCCACACCAGCCCCAGTCACAGCTCTGGGTGCAGCATCACCCACTGTCTGTCCATCCCATCCCATCCCATNCTTAATAAATTATAGGCACGACTCTGCCATTCCCTGTTATCTTGTTAACCCTTCTGGAGCATTCCCAGCTGAGGTGAGAGAGCAGAGCCCCTGCCTGCCTACACGGGATCATGAACAGCTCTGCAGAAAGCCTCCAGGGCTCTCTCGTGTCTCCTGCCTGGCTCAAGAGGACGTAGCATTTATGGTGCTGAAACATTTTCCAGTTTCACTTCAGGAGAGAGAGCTGCTCTGGGGAGCTGAAAAGCCACCCATCAGTCCCCCTCACTTAAAAATATGTTGTGCTGTTTGGTGGATTTGGGAGTACTTAATATGATTTCTGTTTTAATTTTTACTTTAAGTCATGACCATACATGGACAAGTGTCAGACAGTGAAGGTATTTCCAAGCAAGGAAAAGATACTGTGCCACGTAGGTATTGAAGGAGGTTGTTTTAACAATTTTTAAAAAGTCCTTTCATAAATAGTTTTGAGGCAGAAGGAATCCACATGAGTTGAATCCAAGTGGATGAGAAGGCTTTTCAGCTGTACCCCCTTTTGTGGGTGGTAGGATGATGGCAGGTCATTGTCGCACATAATTGGGAGAACATCCCCAGCCTTACCACCTTGTCCAGGTAACCTCCAGGATGAGACACAGTGGAGAATGCCCTCTCTCTCCAACACGTGTCCCTGCCCTCTGCTCTTCCTGGAATTCAGTACCTGGATTCAAAAGGAACCTCCTGAAAGTCCGAGGCTCCCCTCAGATGTGTATCCCTGTCACTGCAAGCAGCCATGTCTCCCCACCCCACATCATTCCATCTTTTCAAACCTTCTGTGGAGGTCATTGATGGCATATTTAATTCCCCGGGGAGCATGCTGTTCAGTCTCAGCCATCTCCTCACCTCTTTTTACCTCTTGCCAACTTCAGGAGTCAAGCTCCGTCCTCCTGGAATTTTTCCCTTCCACTTATACATCAAGCTGCATCTAAGCCAGAGCAGCTCAATTACACTTTTGCTGAAATCACCTGGGTAATTTGAGTGAGATTGGCTCAGCAGGAAGCGGTGTGCTGGCTCTGTCTGTGCCAGGCAGCTTCAACACTGTGTGCCAACTCCAAGGCCATGGCAGAGCCCTGCAGCTGCCCCCCCGAGAGACCAGGAGAGCAAGAAAAACCAGGGTGTGATCACCTGCGGGAGTGTGTGGGGCTGCAAAGTCCAGAAAACTTCCCTGCAGTGCACCAGGACCTGACCTGACCCCCAGCCTCCTTCAAACTCCTTCTCTGTACCCGCTGTGTTACAAAATGAGAACAGGGCTGCCAGCAATGGCACTGTGGGAAATACAGATGGCACAGAAGGGCAAGGGAAGACCTGTGCCCACAGCAAAGTTCCCCCACCCCTCTGCATCTCCATTATCAATCAGGTGTTTCCATGAGCAAGGCAGCACTGGTACCTGCACCTGAATTAGCAGTGCATTGCTGGGCACCAGGCTAATGCCTCTCTCCATCTGCATAGAACTCTGTGTGCCTTGCTAATAACAAAAAATAAAAGGAGCTCTGCCGTGTGTATGGACTTTCATATCCCAGGTAGCCTGCGTGTGAATGCCTAATGCCTGCCTGATTATTGTTCGCCTGGTATTCAATAGTTTGAAAAAATAAAACGTCCTATAGTTAGAGAACGAGATAGGACTGTTTAATTTCAGGCCATTATCTCCTGGTAATTGCTGGAGGAATTTCATTCTATGCCAGTGCAATGGAAAAAAAAAAATTCATGTTTTTTTCCCCCTTTATGGGGAAAAAAAAAAAAGAGAGCCTGCTTTTCTCCAAGGGGTTCAGGGCTTTCAGGCCACGGTTGGAAGCAAGAGCTGTGGCTGCTTTATCAAATTCGCATTTCATTTCCAGCATGCACCCAAGCCGCATGTAAATTATAATGAGAAAAGGGGAAAAAACAAAGAGATAGAGCTCAAGAGATGGGAAATGATAATGAAATCAAATGAACTCAGGGCCTTTGAAGACTAACAGAGCCACAGACAGACAGATATGTACACAGTGACAAAGACAGCGACAAGCGAGAGGCACGCATGAGGAGAGAGCAAGAGTAGAAGGCTGATAGAGAGAGACAAAATTGTAGATTTGCACCCACAACGTGCACAAGGACACAACATGTGGGTGATCCTGGAAGGATCTCTGCTCCACAAAGACCTTTGAAGCCGTGGTTCTGGGGTGTACAACTCACGGGAGGCTTCTGCTCCCAGTTTTCCCTTTGTCTCCCAGTCCTGCCATGCTGCTTCAGAAGTCCCAAGGGTGTGTGATGAAACCTAGCAGCATTTTCCCCATGGGAAAGGACGCGTTCCAATCTTCAGGTTCACAACTCCATCCTTCCCAGTGCAGCCAAGCCATGGAGCTCAGCAAGTTGATGTATGATCTGACCTGGGAATCAGTCATTCTCGGAGAGAGAAAGGGGAAATTCCCAGTAAACTGTCACCTGTTTGGAGGAAAAAGGATTCAGCCCTCCACTGAGGTCAAGAGTGAGCCTGGGACATGGAACACAGCCAACCTCACCTGCCCAGCTGGGGATGTGGACCTGAGGCTGGAGAATGGGAGCTGTTCTACTGCTGGGCGAAGATAAACCCAGAGACAACCTTTAACTTCTGCTGGATGCTGAGATTTGGGTCACATCTCATAAATGAGAGCTCTGGCAGGGATTTCAGAGGGCTCCAGTGGTATTTGGGCAGCAAAAGGTCTGCTATCCTGGCTGTCACTTTTCAGCTTTGCCTCCAAACCCTGTAGTGTCTGGAGTGACCAAACTGCAAGCAGAGGGCTGAGACCTGGTAAATGTCACTCTTCCAAGCCCAGCTGGCCAGTGGTACATTAAAGAGCAGCCAGGATCCCACCATCATGAGCAAAGTTTGGGGACCATGTCCCAGTAACTCCCAAATCATGGCAGAGAGAGATCGGCCCTTGTTCTCAGTGCATCACATCAGCACCACAAAGGAACAGCCTCTGCAGCCCAGGAAGGTAAAGGCTGACTGCCCTGGGTGCCACAATCCACCAGGGCCAGAAAGATGCCATGAGGTCAGTTTTCCTGAGCTTTAGGGAGCTTCAGTTCATGGCTCCCTCCTGGGTCAGTCACTCTGGCAGTTTACTCCCCTCATTGCTGAAAACCTGTGCTGTGTTTCTAGGCTCAAGGGGGAAAAGAAGGGAGGAAAGACAAAGTGCCACTACTTAACCGAAATACCTTAAGAATAGCCAGGCAAATACCAACACTGCAACCAAATCCCAGTGCTGCAAGCAAGGTAATTTCCCAACTACCCATGAAATGCACCTGTGCTCGCTTGAGTAACTTCTGAACCACTTGTGATGAGTCAGACACAACTCATTAATTATTAGGGATTAATTCAGTCATGTATATTTATTGTCATTGTGATTATGGGAATAGCTAGCAACCAGTATGATTGAGATACCTGCTCCTGGGTATGCTGGAGGTGGTGTGGGAGCCCATGGAGGTCAGGATGCTGCTGCCAGGGTCTGAAGATCAGTGCAATTTTGTGTCAGTGTGTTACCAAAATCCCAGGACAGGGCAGGCTGTGCCTTTCATCAGGCCTCATGGTGCTCTGCAGATCCTGTGAGCAGCAGACTGGCACCAACAGGGTCTAAATTTGCACAAGAGTAATTTGAAAATCCTTCAGAGCTTGCTAACTTCTCTTGGCTCTAACAAAACTGATGCAGGAAAAGCAGGATTAAAAAAGAAAAAAAAAAAAAAAAGGAAAAAGAAGCCAGAGATTGATTCTTACCTCATATCATTAAAAAATAAATTGCTGTAGCGCTATAACATAAAGTAAGAATCAATCTTATTTTTTAACACCAGAAATAACCTAATGAAATACAAGATTGATTCTGAATATGGGCTTCTTGGTGGAGCCCCTGTGGGAATTGATTACAAAATTGAATGTCTCAGAGCTGATAAGATGAATTTGGAATAAATCTTACTTTTAACTACTCCCTTTTTATGCTCATAAAAAAAAGAAAGATTGATTCCAATCAAAACTTCTTCTAAAAAGTGAGACAGTTTCGATTTGTCGAGGCAGTTTTTCAACAGAACAGCACTGAACTTCAGAGCCAATCTCACCCCTAGTTATGCGTTCCCCAGGGAGGAAAAATACGAGGCACAATATTTCTGATTTACAGCTTGAAATGAGACAGTAATGATCATAATAATCAGGACAAGAAGAAGGAGAGAGCCTCAAGTGGATGGCAGCTCTCTCGACTGATGATGCCAAGGGAGGCAGTGATTTGGAAAGCAAAGGTGGAGAAGCAGCTCCCCCTCCACCCTGCTGCGGGGGACTGCTGAGGACACCTCACTCTGCAGATTCCAGGGTGTAACACTGGATCTGTTTATCCTGCAGAAAAAAGGCCTGCTGGGAGTCCTTCCAGCTTCCCAGGACTGCACCTTCAGCCCTACCAGCATCTCCTGCCTGGCCCACAGCAGCAGGAGCTCCTTGAAGCCTTCTGCACTCATGGGCAGGCAGTAGCTTTGAGTTTTCAGTCTCAGCTCTGTCATAGCCAGCATAGTCCCATCACACCACACCATGCCCTGGGAGATGCCTAAATTCCATCTGGCCAACGCGCCAGTTCACTGGGATGGAGGCTACCCAGTCCCACCAAGCTCAGAGCACTGGGCTCGCCAAGCTTTGCTTCCAGACTGACTGTGATAACTCCTATACCCTCATTTCTAATTATGCTTCATGATTTTGATCCCATGGGCAGCAGCCCTGGTCTTATCAAAAAATGAGGCAAAGTAGTTGTTTAGTCTCAGGGCCCACTCTGTGCTTCCTTTAATCTCTCTATCCCCATGGCTGCGTTACAGGAGGCAGTTCCAGGACTCTTTGGCGGTTGGGTAATTTCTTCTCATCTCCAGATTCTATTTATTCATGGCCCATTCACGCACGTCTGTTCCAGTGTCAATATTTTATGTCAGCTTGAGTCACTCCCTTTCCCACCTGGGCATCTCTGCAATAGGGTGGTTTGCTCCCATCTCTTCCACCTAATGCTTCTACACCAGAGAGATCTCTCAAAGGATTTCTTTTTCCACTTTTCAGAAGAAATGCTCTTCTGATACCCAACTTGTGTCTCTTTTCCAGTTGCTGAATAAAATTTGAAGACTATCTATCTATCTCTTTCTTTATCTCTCTCTTTCCTTATAGAATCACAGAACCATAGATTGGTTTGGGTTGGAAGGGGCTATAAAGATCGTCTCATTCCAACCTCCCTGTCATGGGCAGGGACACCTTCCACTAGACCAGGTTGTTCAGAGGCCCATCCAACCTGGCCTTGAACACTTCCAGGGATGGGGCATCCACAGCTTCTTTGGGCAACCCGTGCCAGTGCCTCACCTCCCTCACAGTAAAGAATTTCTTCATAACATCTAATCTAAACTTGCTCTGTTTCAGTTCAAAGCTATTCCCCCTTGTCCTGTTGAACTGTTCAACAGTTCCTGTTGAAGAAAGCTCTCCTTCTCAAGCTCTATTGCAGCCCCTTTAGGTACTGGAAGGTGCTATAAGGTCTCCCCTTCCCTTCTTCAGGCTGAACAACCCCCACTCTCTCAGCCTGTCTCCATAGCAGAGATCCTCCATCCCTCTGATCATCCCGGTGGCCTCCTCTGGACTGGCTCCAGCAGGTCCCTGTCCCTGCTGTGCTGGGACCCCAGAGCTGGATGCAGGGCTCCAGGTGGGTCTCAGCAGAGCGGAGCAGAAGGGCAGAATCCCCTCCCTCCCCTGCTGCCCACGGGGCTCTGGATGCAGCTCAGGACATGTTTGGATAAAATTGGCATATGGTTCAATGTGGCTCCTTCCTTTCAATCCTCACAGAAAGGACTTTTAAAAGTCCATCATCCACAGCACCATCTTCTCTGATTTTTTTTTCCCCATTAAGCACATTTTAGGTGCACTGGAACTGCTCAGAGAAGCAGTCTGTGTCTGTTTTTCCCACAATTGCACAGCCGGGACCACTTGGACACAGCCCCATCCCTGAGACATGTGAATCTCAGACAACTCCCTTCCTCCTTTGCCTAGATCTCCCACATTCCCAAAAGGCTTTGGCCTCTCCCTTCTCCGGGACCCACACACCCACAGACCCAGATGGGTAATGAGAGATGAGATGAGTCGCTTCTGACACGTGGGGTCCTGGGGGGACAGCGGTCCCAGCACGGCGCTCCAGATGGGGAGGTGCCACACAGCAGGGCCAGGCGCTCTGCCTGTGAGCAGACACAGCCCCAGCTGTGCTGAGCACAGGGACTCCCTCCCTGTCACACGCCGGGCACACCAGATGTGCTCCTGACGTCCTTGAGTGTTGTGACGCACAGAGAAGGCGAGGGAGCAGCAGGAGCCTGCTTAGTGCTCACCCCACGCTCAGGAGAACCTTTGGTGTGTCACCACAGTCTGTGCTGACTGTGGAGTTGTGGCACAGGTGGGGAGAGGTGTTCATCCTCTTATCCCCCTCCTTGGACACCTGGCTGTGGTTTCAAAAGCACTGCAGGCTGAATTTGTCAATGAGGACCCTCCTGGTTCCTGCAGACAGGGAGGCAGCTCGTAGGTCTAGATGAAGAACAATTTAATTCTCTGATCCCAGCAAAATCTGGTCTCCATTAAAAATAACAAAAACTCCCTCAAACCCATTGTGTTTAAATAATGTTAAAGATCTGACTGAGAGCATCGAAAGCAAATTCCAAGCCCTAATGAAGAAAGATTGTCTGGCATGGTAATAATAATAAACTCTGTGCACACATGCATGTATGCATGTATGCATGTATATATAGAAGGAGAATTTCATCTGAGGAGCTGAGAGCCCTAAAATTAGCATGATCTCATGGCTGCACCAGGAAGCACAGCAGGTAAGTGCCCTTGACCTGCAGTTCTCAGCTTGGTGAAGGCAGAGAAAAGGGCTGCTCCAGAGGAGAAGGGGAAAAGCAAGGTTTTCCTCCCACTCTACCCTTGTCCCAGCTGCAGCTCTGGGATGGCTGCTGGGCAAGGGGTCTGTTTTTCAGCCTCTGTTTGCAGAAGAATCAGGAGGACTTGCGGCAGCGTCTGCCCAGCAGAGACATGATGATGGCCAGGCTGGAGAGGCTGTTTTGCAGCCATGAGATACAGGTGAGGTACGAGGGGTAGAGGCCTTGGGGTCAGTCAGAAATGAGAGGTGTACAGGAAACACCATGTCCATTAACCTCAAAAGAGGGCAGAAGAGGCAGTGGCAGGAGACTCTGTGGAGAGCTAACCCCACACAGGTCACCAGGGCTGAGCATCCCAGCTCCCAGCCCTTGCTGTGAGGAGCTGTCCTTGTCCCACAGGGCATCTGTGAGATTGTCCTTCCATGCTGTGGGTTTGTTCAGCAGCTTTTTCACTGACTCAGGTGATAATGCTCCCAACCCTCCCCAGGGAACTCCGTTCAGCAGTTTCTGTCACACTCCTCCACTTCATTATGCTTAACAGATCCTCCTCTGCCTTCCTGTTCATGTCCTTCAGATGCCTATGCTCTGATGAGAGTGGAAGGAAGGAACAAAAAAAGCATCTTCTGGTTCCTACCCATGCATGCAGCTGCACAGTGAGAGCTGGAAGAGAGATGAGAGATGCTGATGTACCACAAAGCCACAGGAGGATGGAAAGCTTAGCAGGTGGCCAGTCACCATGAAGAAAGGTGTGGCATGGGTGCTGAACTGGCCAGGAATACTGGGAGGTGGGAAAACCCCAGGCACTTTGGTGCAGGGCAGTTCCTGAAGATCAGCAAATAGAAGTCAGAGCCCAGTTTGCACACACTGCACCTGGAGGTCTTTACAGCAGAGCCCATCCCGGGCCTGCTGGCAGATGTCGGGTCAACTTGGAACCACATCTCTCATCCTCCCTCACTTCTCTGAGCTGAACTGCCTTATAATTTTGTGAGGACACTGTCTCCCACAGGATTTTCCTGGAGAAACTGGCAGCCCACAGCTTAGACAGGTGCACACTTTGGTGGGTAAAAATCTAGCCGGCCCCAGAGAGTGCTGGTGAATGGTCTTAATCCATCTTGGCCGGCCACAGTGGCATTCCTCAGGGCTCTGTACTGGGGCCAGCCCTGTTTGATGTCCTTGCTGATGATCTGGATGAGGGAACTGAGAGCACCCTCAGTCAGTTTGAGAGTAACACCAAATCAGGTGTGAGTGTTGACCTGCTGGAGGGCAGGAAGGCTCTGCAGAGGGATCAGGACAGGCTGGATCCATGGGCCAGGGCCAAGTGTGTGAGGTTCCACCAGGCCAAGTACTGGGTCCTGCCCTTGGGTCACAACAACCTCCTGCAGCTCCTGGCTGGGATAGAGTGGGTGGAAAGCTGCTGAGTGGGAAAGGACCTGGAGGTGCTGGTCAACAGTGGCTGAACATGAGCTGGAGTGTGGCCAGCTGGGCAAGAAGGCCAATGGCACCGGGCTTGTGTCAGCAATAGTGTGGCCAGCAGGACCGTGGCAGTGCCCATCCCCCTGTGCTGGGGGCACTGGTGAGGCCACACCTCCAATCTTGGGTTCAGTTTTGGGCTCCTGACAGCAAGAAAGACACAGAGGTGCTGGAGCATGTCCAGAGGAGGTAAACAGAGCTGGGGAAGGAGCTGGAGCTCAAGTCTGATGAGGAGCAGCTGAGGGAGCTGGGGGAGCTCAGCCTGGAGAAAAGCAGGCTCAGGGAGGACCTTAGCACTTCTCTGCAACTCCCTGACAGGAGGGTGTAGACAGGTGGGGGTCAGTCCCACATAACAAGAGCTAAGACAGGGGGTAACAGCCTCAAGTTCCACCAGGGGAGGTTTAGACTGGATATTAGAAAAAAATTCCTTCACTGAAAAGGTTCTCAAGCACTGGAACAGGCTGTCCAGAGCAGTGGTGCTGTCACCATCCCTGGAGGTGTTTAAAGGACTTGTGGATGTGGCACTTGGGAATATGGACTTGATAGTCCTAGAGGTGTTTTCCAGCCTAAACAATTCCATAATTCTGTGGTCTCCCAAGTGAAAATCTGGACAAACAACTAAGCAAGCAGAGAGATATGTACTTATAGCCACCTCAGTTTCTGCTCCCAAGGCCTCCATGGCCCTTTTAATCACCTGGGCTTGCTTATGCTGTGCAATTTGCATGGTAATTATATTTAACAAGAACAGCAATAAGGGAAATAGAAAGTGTAATGTTGTTATCAAGGCATAATTATTCTGGAATAATTCGGTGATTACAGTTTGCTGTGTTTGGAACTAATTGTCACCAGCCCCTTTCAGTGTGGCATACTCCCCCTCACTCCTGCAGCATTAATCCCAGCATGCCTCCAGCCTCTGGCTTCTGGACCTTCCCAGCCACCAAATTGCTTGGATTCCCAAGTATGATGTTTTGTGGCCCCCTAGACTTGCACCTAGCTGAGCAAGCCTGTGGAAATGAGTATGATGAGCACATCCTTCCAGCACCTTTGCCTCTCCGCAGGGCCTCTCCCTCACATACTGACAGCTCAGGGCAGCACAGCGTGTCAGACACGCTTGGGCCGAGCAGCAGGGGAACCCCAGGGACAGGATGGCTCCTCCAAGGGCATCCATGCAGGAGGGGTGGAGCTAGGCACTGAGGCCTGACCGTGGGAGGATGGGAGCACAGCATCACCCTGGGAACCCCAGCTGCCAAAATTCCAGCTCACCGCCCCAGAGAAGTGCATGAGGCTTCCTGGTGTGCAAGGCCTGGATGGCTAAAATGTGAGGAACCTGTAGAGTTCTTCTTCTCAAAGCTTGAGTTCTACACTGAGATTTCAGCCACTGGAAGGGTCTGCCTGGTCCCACTGTCCCCTTGCAACAGCCACCCTGGCCATCATCCCTGCACATGTATTGCCCCCACAGCCAGCTCCAGGGGGAGGCTGGGAGGGAAAGTGGAGCTGTAGTGCAGAGCAAAACCTCTGTCCTTCCCTTCCACTGCAAGAAAAAGAGAGGAGTCCACCTGGATAAAAGCCCCCTCCTCCTCCATAGCCCAACACACTGCACAGAGGAACTGTGCTCTTAACTTCTCCTATCCAGACACAAAAAAATCAGAAAAATGCTGTCCCTGACCTCCTCTGAGCTCGGGTAGCCAAACCCTGGTGCTGAGATGCTTTCCAGGCTGCAGCCTCTCTGCTGCCAGTTCTCCCCTGGTGGAACAAGCGTGCCAGGTCTCAGCCAAGGAGCTGCTGCGGGGTGGGTGGCTGCACATGTACACCCAGCTCCAGGCCACACATGTCACAAGGAGGGAGAGAAGACCCTACACAACTGCAGCTGGATCCTCATGAGCTGAGAAAGATCTCATCTGTTGTTTTAGAGACTCCCAGAGCAATGTCTGCAGGCTCCCTCGTGGGTTTCTGGGCATACATAGAGGACAGCCTGTTTTAGTCCTGCTCAGGACATTAAACCCTGCTGTCTTTCTGTGCTAGCTCACAGATGACAGTCCCAAGAAAGATGAGAAAGACCCTTGGAGCCAGGATTTAACTTCTGTGAATACTCAGAGACCTCATGTTCAGGTGTCTGAGTCCAGCTCATCTTCTCAGCTCCGAATGCTTGTAGTTGCTTCAAGGAACACTCAGAAATCCCTCAATCCCCTGAAACATAAAAAAGAGAAAAACACATGCTCTGTGATGTATAGCTGCTTTGCTACCCAAAAAGGCTCTGAAAACATCAGGCAAGGAATCCACTGGAGGCAATGTGCTTTGTAAATCACAGAGCACACCAATGTTTTAGGGTTTGGCGGTGGCTGAATTGGATCACTCAAGAGGCTGGTAACAAAGCAAGATGTAGGATAGGGAGGCAGGAAGGATTGCACAGGAAGTGCTGGAAGGCACAGGAGTGAGAGGAAAGAGTTTTCAGGGAGAAAATGTGGGAGCACGTGAGCTCAGGAGAGGCTGTGATCCATTGAATAGACTGAAGCTGGTGAAGCCTCAGGCTAGGAAAGTCATGCAGAAAACAGGCAGTTGAGATTGCCTTTCCTTCCCTTCCACCTGCACAAAATGCAGCTTGCGAACAGAGCTGAGTGCCAGTCTGCAGCCCAGTGACAAGCACTCCAGAGCAGATCCAAACGAGACAGACTCTGGTGGGAACAGATCCTGTTGCAGCCCTGAGCACACACCTGTGAGGAGCACAGGGTCTGAGCAGGGTCTGTCCGTGCACAACACACTCTGCCCCTACTGGGACCCTTCACACCCTCCATGAGACAAGTTCCTGCGGGGCCCTGTGTACCCTGGATCCTGTTCACACAACCTGAAGGGATCAGACATGGGAGGGATCACAGTGCTGGAGCCCAGGATGAGTAGATACTCCCACCTGGGCTCCCTAAGTGTGGCTCTCACAAGCAGCAGTGTGTGCAGAGAGAATCTGTGCTTGGTGGTTGTTGGCTCAGCCTCAACCCTACAAGGTTTCAACACCACTGTGGTTCCATCTGGCTGCTTCAGTAGAGGGAAGGGGGCGTGGGGGGACATGCTGGGTAGGCCCAGGCACCCCTTTCCCCAGTGTCCCAGAAGAACATTTTCTTTAGTCTCTCCTTAAACACTCCCAAACTTTTGGGTTCCACACCATCGTGCAGCGACCAGTTCCACAGGTCTATTACATGTTCCTTTGTCTTGCTTTTAACACCTGCTAGCAACCTGTCCTGCCCTCTGCTTCTCACACTGCCTCTTGCCCCCTTACTGGGACTTTTACCACATATCTTTGGCTACCTCTGTCCTGGACCGGCATGAGCAAAGTCACTCATGCACTTGTCAGAAGGGGGACTGTTCCATACTGCTCATCTTTTGTGAGTGTTTTGCTGTGCTGCTGCATTCCCCTGAGGTGAGGGATCAGCGCTGTGTGTGGTACCAAAAAGATGAACAAACAACAGGTTTTCATAGTGAGTATTCCCAGCTTTGGAGCAGAGCTCAGCTACAGCTCAGGGTAAGACCACAGCATCGTCAGAAGGGAAAGGAGTTGAGAGAGCTTCCAGATAGACTTTAAGGTGCAAACAAGGCTTACTCATATGGTGAGTCCCCTTGGAGATAGAAAGGGTTGTTGAGCAGGCTAGTGGGAAGCCAGGGAAGTGTCTTGGCATTGCAATACCTCTGTAACCCCTTCCTTCTCCTTTGCTGTGGAACAGAAGACCTTGTGTCACCCCTATCTGTCAGGGATGCTGGATTAACCACCTGCTCCAGCCCTGCCCTCCCTCAGAGGTTTGAGTTGGACTAGGGAGATTTGGGAATGGTTCAGACCTGAAGACAAGACCTCCCCACCAATGCCCTGCTAGCTCCCTCGGTAAAGCAGAGCTGCTTTGTTAATCATATCCATGGATTAGCATGGGTTTATGAGCTCCACAAGGAAGCATTTGGAATCATAAATTGCATTTTCACCACTTAGCTCAGGAGGATCTCTGGGGCTTGGTAGATGGAAAAGGAAACCTTTAGAGAGAACAAGGGGGATAACAAAGAGATTATCAGAACCAAGCCTGAAAATTAATAGACCAAATCAAAATTAATTAATGGACTAAATCCAATTAATAGACTAAATCAAATCCTCTTTGAAAATGTGGTCTCCTCAATCACTGATCATCTTTTCACACTACCACAAAGACAGACAGTTCAGCTTCTTCAGCAAAGTGGGTGAAGAAAGACCAGGCTGGAGCAGCAAGGGGGAAGTTTGGGGGTTTAAGGGTCAGAGTTACCCCTGCAAGGGGGGAGGCAGGAGTGGGCCTGGCACAGCTATGGGGAATAATCCTGAAGCAATTAAAAAGCTGGTATCTTCTCCCTTTAATGAAAACTATTATGCTAAAAACACGGTGAGTATTAAGAGCAGTTGTGGTCCTGCTGTTTGGCTTGTATCTGGATTAGATTTGTGCTAAGGATGGAATATGAGTCTGGCTAAGTATTACTTTCCACAAATATTTGGCTTTGAAAAAAAGCCCAAATGTGGAGTTTATCACATTCAGACCCAAATAAACTGCAGTGGATGTGAAGAGCAATAAAAAGTAACAGGAGAACCAAACAAAGGGGCACCAAGGGCGGGCACTGCCGGCCACAGAGCGGGGAAGCACAAGGTGTGGCTGGGGTTTGGGAGGGTGGGAGCAAGGGAGGGGACAGAGGTGGGAGCAGCATCATCAGGGGGTGTCACCAGCTCACTTCAGGTCCCCACCTTCTCCATGTCAGTCCTGCCATGCTACGCAGCAAGACCTGGGGAGACTACGGCTCCTCCTGGACCACGCGTTTTTAGAGATGGAGCAGGAGAGAAACCCTGCCCTGGGAAAAAACGGTGTTATCTCACCAGCAATAAGGAAAGCCCATAATCGCCAGCTGGGCTGGAGATTTTTGAATTTGGACATGCCAATCCCATACGCTAACCACAAGAGAAAAACTGATCCAAACCGGCCTTGTAAGTGCAAACACTGATGGAGGAAGAGTTTCAGATGCCATTTAGTCGTAAGAGGCTTTGCAGAGGGAGCACCAGCCTATCCTGGGTTTGCTGGGATAGAACTAGTTTCTTTCTAAGTACCTGGTACAGTGCTGTGATTTGGATTTAGTCTGAGAATAATGTTGACAACACACTGATGGTTAGCTGTTCCTCCATATGGCTTACCCTAAATTAAAGACTTTTCAGAGCCAGCGAGCAGGTCCACAAGAAGCAGGTGCACAAGAGGGAGCATGGCCAGGAGAGCTGACCCAAACTGGCCAAAGGGGTATTCCATACCACAGAACATCATGCCCAGGGCATAAACTGGGGACAGTTGGCTGGGAGACATCAATTGCTGCTGGGGAATGGGCTGGGCACTGGCCAGTGAGTGTGAGCAATTGTGTTGTGCATCAATCGTCTGTCTGGGGTTTTATTCCTCTCTACCCCTCTCCTTTTCATTATTATCATTATTGTTGGTTTTATTATCTATTACATTATTTCCATTATTAACCTTTTCTTACCTCAGCCTGTGGGTTTTGCCTTTTTCTGAATCTACTCCCCATCTCACCAGGAGGAAGAGCAGGGAGTGAGTGAGCCTCAGACAAATACTTTAGTTGCAGTTAAATTACAGCACTGGCAAAACACCTCTTTCCTCTGAAAGAAGGAACTTTCAACCCTTAAATGTTTGTTTAGCTACTGAAAATATGATTGTGATTTTGAAAGTTTGCAGGCTTTTCCAGCTGGCTGGTTGAAAGGAGACAACCCTCTTTTCCATAGCTGAGGGGTCCTTTTAGGATGCAAGAATCTCAAAATTGCTCTTAAAACACGTGGGAAAAGCAGCAGCTCCTCCTCACCTCCCCCCACCATGTCATCCAGTGTGTGATAACAAAATTGCCCCAGTGAGTGTGGTGTGAAGCCACAGCTGCAGCATCCTACACCCCATTTTGAAGCACTGCTTGAGCATCCAGGTTTCCGTGTCTGCATCTCTCTTTTTGAACTGCATGTTTAATGGGGCTGAGGCAAAAGCAGAAACAAAACAAGAACAAAAACCAAACAAACCAAAAAAAACCCTCACACAACCCAAATGAAAGTCACATTTGAAGGCCTAGGTTTCCATTCCACATGACACTTTGAAACCCATTTGCCTAATGGTATTTATTGCCTTTCTCAAACAACAAACAGAAGAAAAGCCCACAATGAGGAAACAGAAAGTAGTACTTCTTTTAATATAAAACTAATTAATCTGCAATTAATCATAAAAACAGGCCTATCTTCCTTTGGCTGTGCTCCGACAAAGACAGTTGCTTGTTATCTCTGATTTACTCCTGACTTGCCAGCAATGCACGAGAAAGGAGGCTGGAAATGGTTTTAATTCCTTCTCATCGCTTGTGTCATCAGCACCACAGGTTGCCTTTGCTTTCATAAAACAGCCCCTGAAAAACAAGGGTGTTGTGTGGGGTTCATGATGAGCCTGTGGGCCAGGGCAGGCTGTGCACGGTGGGGAGCAGAGCACCCGCTCGGGGAGGCGATGCTCGGACTGGTTTTGCCCTGCTAGAACACCCTGGCGTGTGTTACTGTCCCCAAACTGCACATGTGCTTACAGCCAACAGGTTTCCCACCGGGAACCAGCACTCATGGAGACGCCACTGGCCCAGCTGGCTGGCACAGGTCCAAGGAAGCTGGACATTGAGTACACACCACTGAAGTCATCCCCAGAGTCCAGTCTGCCTTGGCTCCTCACTCTTTGCCCAGGATGGATTCCTGCTGTGCTGCAGCTCCGCCCCAAGCCTGGTTTTCCCACATGAATTCACTCCAGCTCCTACTCAGCTCCCTGGTAGAACCCCCTGCTCCCCTCCTCCAGCAGACCTGCCCATCTTCCTCAGCAGCTGGGAGGAAACTCAGATATTGCTCCTCAGGAGAGTCCAGTGTTTCAACAGAGTCCTCATTCCAAAATGGAACAAAACAAAGGCAGAGCTTTCCCTGTGAACTGGAATTTAATGATTTTGAGTCAGTCAACTCAGCACAGTTGGATAAAATCAAAATGTTTTGTCCTGATTTTAATTACCCATTACTATTAAATTATTTTATATACATTACAGTGTATTATGCACAAGCATTTTGATGTTTTGACCACTTCCTCCCTTTTTCTCTCTGTGAGAATGAAGTTTCCTCACAATCCACGCATTTTCACAAGCTGTTTTGCTTTCAACAGTTTGGCATTTTCAACAGAAAGAACAAAAAAAAAATCTGTCTGAGAACCAGCTGCACTTGCAAATGCTGCAGGAGGAGCTTCATTCATTCAAAACACAATTTCCATTGGATCCCTTTCCCAGGTTTTAGCTGCTATGGGGTCAAAAATCCCCATGCTTTGAAGCAGTTCCGTGGGGCTCCATATTAATTGCTTCCCTGTGACTTCAGATCAATTATAAAGCTCCGTAAAGGAATTGCACTGCTCTTCCAAGCCTCCTGTTCTGGAGGCTTGCCCACAGGTCAAGACCAGAGGCATTTTTCCTTCCCAGGTAATGTTGCAAATGCCAGGAGCCAGAGCATTCTTCCTGACAGCCAGAGCATGAGTTCTGGAGGTGGTGGGATGGGTATGGATCCATACCCATATCCAAGGAGCTGCCCAGAGTTTCCATTTTGAATGGCAGGGCAGGTTTTGCTTTGAGCCCTCACCCATGTGACAGAATACACCACAACACACAAACCCCAGCTAAGCATCTGCCACCTGTGCTGATTTAAAGGAGGCTCTGGATTAAAAAAAAATAATAATAATAAAAAGAAAAAAGCAAACAGAGAAAAGCCCATTCCTTAGGATTTATCCTTGCAGTTATCTGCCTTGCAGCAGCATTCTCTTCCTTTGGGGAAGACCCTCTCCTTGCTTTCCTCCCTCCGCATGGTACTGACCACAGAGGTTGAGAGCTCTTGCAGCTCCTCAAGATGTTTTTCATCTCAGTATTATTTTTAGGAGGAGAAGGGATAAAATATGCCTTTTTGACAAGTGAGGAAAAAAACAAAGATTATTTCCCTGGGAAAAGTCTGCTTTGTTTACGAATTTCCATCAGAAGGAAGCTAAATGTAAAAACGCCTAATTTTTTTTAGTGAAACAAATAGGTATTTTTACTGAAGAGGTTTTTTTTGAAAGCCTGTGCCTCATCTCCTGCTTTTTCATCTTGAGAAAAGAAAAAAAGAAAAAAAAAAAGTAGAATAAATTCATACATGATTTTGGGAGAAGGGGGAAGTGCCCACAAGAAAACCCAGACATGTTTTAAGCAGCTGAGCTTTAAAAATCTCGTTTTAGCCAATAAAGTCAGCGGGTCTGTTGCGGGGGCAGGCAGCAGAGGCAGTGGGAAGGGTGGATGGGTGTTCAGGGGGCTTTCCAGGCTTCAGCCGAGCTGGTCCCAGCGCCAGCGACGCCTGATGTGCTGCGATGGCCATGCCTGTTGTATGACTAATTTAGCGCTTCATTCCCTTTGAGCACTGCACAAATTACTCCGGTTGTTTATACGTCAGTGTCACTCTTCACGTGTTGCAAGAACTTTATGGGTGGCGATTAATCCGCATTAACGCTCTCTGGAGCTCACACATACCTGAGCAGCTCTGCCCAGGGAAACTGAGGCACGGGACGGGTGAGGCGGCGTGCCGAGACCGCCGCCGGCACAGGCATCCCAAAGCGGTGCCCCAAGCCTCCTTGCTGCCAGATTTTGAGGGTGATACGACGGACCCGCGAGGCTGATGGACCCTTGGGTGGTGGGAGGGGGTTGGAGGAGGCAGGGACCGCTCCGGCGCGCAGCTCCGATTTCCGCAGCCACCACGGGGAAAGGATTAAGCTTCCAGATGGGGGGAGTCGGCAGCGAGAGTTGGCAAAACCTTCAGAAACAAAGATCCTCTTTCTATGCAAATGTCCCTTAGAAATAAAACTCAGGGGGAAAGAGCAAAAGCCGGGAGGTGACGTCAGTGGCTTCGTCTCAGTTTTTTTTTATTCCCCAAATTTCCCGGGAGGCGTGAGCGGGTGGCTTAGGCAGATGTTTGCTGATCAGATATGCTGATGATTGTGCCCAGGGGGAGCGAAACTTGAAGCGATACAGTTTAACCCAAATGAAATAATAACACTTTCCAATTTCTTCCCCAGCTTTGGTCTCTGAAACAGCTAAAGGAATGTAGGAGATAATGATTAGAAACATCAAGAGGGTGAGCAACGGCTTTGGAGGCTAGTTCTGAAGAAAGCAGGGTTAGGCAGAGAATTTTTCAACCCATTAAAAATTAATTGCCAGGAAACTCTCTGGTGGGGTTAATGAATAACAAGCGTTTGAGATCCTCCAAACAAGGCTAGCATTTCTGAGACACTGAGGACATGGTGGGTGCAAGGAGGAAGCCACTCTTCTGCATTCTGCCAGACAGCTTCCAAAAAGGGGGCAAGATAAAAAGGACCTTGCTTGCACCAGGTTCCCCAGAACAAAAGGCTCCCAAACCTGATGCCCATGCAGTGATGAGTAAGAGAAGATATTCAGTTTTTGGATCTCTATTCAGCCACGGATCAAGGGAATCTGAGTGACTCGGGGTAGGATGCTGCCGGCCCCTCTGGAAAGGGTCACTCTGTGCTTTTGAGTCACACCCCAAGCAGTGATTTTCCCAGCCATTCTTGAGAGGAGACAAGGGGTGCGAGAAGCCCTGCAACAAGACTTTGGACACAGAGCAGCCCTCAAGTCCCCATGATGGCAGTGGGAGAGATGAGACACCCCCAGAGGCCTCAGAGGGTCCCAACCCCATGCATGGCCATGTGAAGCCAGGATCCCTGTGCTGTAAGAGCCTCCAGACACGCAGACTGCATGTGGGGACACACCCGCACACACACACCTCCACATTCATACGTGACTGTGCATGTGTGTGCAGTGGGTGTGCAGGAGTACCCACAAACCCATTTCCAGGCATGCCCGTGCCAGCTGAGGGTCCTGAGTCTGTCCAGAAAACCATCAGGGTGGACAGCAGGCAGCCATAGGGGCAGGTGGGGCGGGGGGAGGCTGTGGGGCCAGCAGGAAGGGGTGACACTTAAGCTAGTGGCAGGGGAAACGTGAGACAGGGTTGGTCTGGAAATAATGCAGCTCCTGCCAAATTTACAGCCCTCCCGGGGAGGGCTGTGAGAGCAGGGGAAGGAAAGCCAGCGGCAGGCCCAGGGGATACCGCCAGCGCCTGGCTTTTTGAAGACATGTGCTCCTGTGTTACAAGTGTCAAGAGGGCACCGCATGAGCCTCTTTAATGAGCCCATGGAGCAGGGGTGGGGGGAGCTGTCCCACCTCTCCGGGAAGCACTGGAGGGAATGCAGGGCCGGGGCTGCTGAGGTGAAAGTGCACAGCGAGGGGCTCAACGCACGGAGCCGTGCAGCGCAGCAGGAGAGCTGGCAGCAGGGCAGCCGGGCCCTCCATCCCTCCACTGAAACAGCCACCATACAGCCCTGCTCCTCCTGGAAAGTGTCTAATGGAAGGTGTCCCAGCCTGTGGCAGGCGCGTGGAAACTAAACTTTAAGGCCCCTTCCAATCCAAATCATCCTGTGATTCTATGGAAAAATCGGAGCTGAATCTCCCTCGGCCAGGGCTGAGGCTGTGGGAAGCAGATGTGAAGCTCATGGGCTTGCTGCAGGAGGTGTGACAAGCCATCGAGGACACCCCAGCCAGCGTCCCAAGGGGCCATCCTCCGTGCCTTGGGCTGCTGCTACCTGCAAGGAGGCCGAGGGCTGCATCTTGGGGCCTGACACCTACGCAACCAGTTTCATGACTTGGCTGCAAGACAGAGCAGGAGGGAAAGCAGGACCAAGAAAGAAGTGATGAGCTTGTCATTCAGACACAATTACCTGCCGTAATAGCGGAGGGGAGGTGGGAAAATGATCTGCCAGGGAAATTGCTTTGGGTAAAAATGATCTGTTTCTTGCTCCTGGCTTGCAGCTAGGAAGCTCTTCATTTTAACCCCTTCCCAGGCTCCATCTTCCATGAGACACCAGCACCCATGGCATGGGCCATTGCAGGATCTAGCAGGAGGTGACAATTCAGGTGTCTCCATGAGGAGGTTGTTAACCGTCTCCTGACTGGCTCTTTTTGCCTGAGTGGTTTCTACTTCTTGCAGCAGAAGTTGAGTTGGAGCCAGAATTGGTTCTTTAGGTCCCCTGAATTTGCAGCTGGCAGAACCCCTGCTCAGAGACTGGGAGAGCACCCCACAGTCACCGTCCACCTGCCCCTGGTCACAAGCCTCACAAAGAGACAGCAAACTGGGAAACTGCATGGCTCTCCATCCCCTCGGCGTGGCATGCAAGCCAGCCCCATCTGCTCCGAGCCGCGCCATGCAACGCTCCCTTCTGCTGCAAGGAAACTCATTAAGCGTCAGCAGCGTGGGGCTAACGATGTGCAGATGAACACTTCCATCTCTGTCCGCCAGAAGGCTGCGAGCCTGGGAAGTCAGGACGGTGGCACTCTGCCTTCCCTGACGAGAGTGTTGCACGGATTAATTAGGAAATACTTGCAATGTGCTTTGGAACTGGAAAGCGCTAAGTGTTATTAATCAGTGTCATGATTTACATAGAAAAATCGCAGAAAATATGAGGGGGTGGCGAGTGGAAGAAATAAATCACCCTGTGGCTTTGATGGGGATGGGGAGCATGGGAATAGGTCGTCCTGACCCCACACCACTACTGCTGGCATTGACGGGAGTAAGGGAGGGTCCAAGGTTTTTGGACCACCAAGTGAAATGAGAACTCATCAACCCACGCTACAGGGGCACCTTGGACCCACTGGAAACACCGTGCTCATTGTACCATGCCCAGACAGGATAGTCCCTGTTCCCTCTGTGTTCCCTTTGCTCTGGGGAGAGAGAACAAATTTCTCGGTATCCTCTCCCCGTCACAGCGTGGGGCTGCCCCAAGGCAGCACCGCCCAGCGCGGCCCCACCCACGCACAGCATCCCCCGCCACAGCAGGGCTGGCCATCCAGAACAGGTATTTCTGATTTCTTCACAGGCCTCAACACCAGGGTGTGAAAAGCGGACTAAAAGTTGCTGTGTCCCCTCCTCCAGACAGAAATCCCCTTCTTGGAGAGTGTCTGCTCTGTCCCACCAAACTGGGGCTGGAGGAAAAGGAGACCTCTGCTCCCATCTACGGGGAACTGGGAGAAGTACGGCTGGGAGGGAGAGACCCTCCTCTGCCCCCACAGACATTCAGGATCACCAGGAGGATGTGCCATGTCCCAGCAGGACAGCGATGGCCATACAAGGCTGAACAACAGCTCCTGTTCTGCCCGACATCACAGTGAGACACCCACACCAATCCACTGGGCTTGGAGGAGACGGGAGATGACCAGGCCAGCTGGGCAGGAGTTTTGGAGAGTTGGGATGTGTGGGGTGTGCAAACAGAATCAGCAAGGATGCTTCAGGAGCTGGGCAGAAGGGCAGAGCAGAAGCAGACATCACCTGGCCTCTACATCTGGCCACAGCTGGGAAGAGGTGTCCCTTTAGAGCATCCTGGAGGGCTACAAAGGATCCTGCTAACCTTATAAAACCACATGCTAGGCCACAGCCACATGTATGAGCTGTGCAGACACCCAGAGCTCTACGAGTCCCACTCCAAACACAACTTTGCACAAGCACAGACCTCTACAGCAGCCACTTTTCACACTCCTGTGTAGAGAAGCAAAGTCGAAACTCCACACAAAGAAATCCTATCCTGTTTTTCTGCCTAGGACATGTCTGGAAGTGGGCTGCAGACTCCTCAGATGTAGATAGCAAGCCACAGTTATTTAACATGCTGTTAAAATCCGTGATTTGTCTAAAAACAGTCACTAAGAGGCTGGTCCCTGACAGTCTGGGCTGACAGGGTGGCTGCTCAGGGAGGTTTGATGGGTCCTGCTCCCTGCCTGGCATTTCGAAATAGCCAATTCATCTCTGCACTAATTTGTGTGCACAAGATTGTGACTGGCTTCCCCCGAACGTCTGCTCAGGTAAAACTCAATGACTGGGTATTTGCAGAAAGCAAACATGGGAGAGGGCACAGCCCAGACCCAGCAAATTTATTCCCCTAGGCAAGCAAATATTAAGGGGACTTTTTTTCCCACCTGTATTTGCTCATTTTTATTTCAATGATTTAGGGCACATGGGAGGTCAAATTAGCTCCTTAGGAGCATTTCTTCTAGCCTAAGAAGCCCAGATTCTCCCTCTCCCTCTCCCTCTCC
>VZRS01012785.1:487453-539659 GCA_013398055.1 Ifrita kowaldi
AAAAAAAAAAAAAAGACAGACAGAAAAAAGGCCAGGAGGAATCAAAAGGCGAAGCCAACGGGGAAGTGCAGCCCTCTGAAGAGGACACGTCTCATCTGAGCACAGCACTTCAGACGCAGCTCACGAGCCCTGTTAAAGCAGCGGACATCTGAGTGCTCCGGCTTGTGCCAGAGCCGATTTGTATCAGCTCCCACCACATTCCTGAGAGCGAGCCCCTGGCGCTGAGAGCCCGCCCATCTGGGTCTGGTGGGATGGATCAGGGGACTATTGACAAGTCAGGGCTCTGCACCGTCACCTCAGGCTCCTCTCCCCAGCCCAGCCAGGTGACTTATCCTGGTAGAATCCAGCTAAGTCCAAAACACTTTGGGAGAGGCAGGTAAATAATACAACCACAACCTGGTATCCTGCACAGCTGGAGACCGAGGGGGTGTCACTGAGCTGGTGGAGAGCCCAGTGAATCACTCAGCATCCAACACCAAGCTGGCTGGCGTCACACAGGCTGACCCCATGTAGCTGGACAATATCCTGCCTGCCAGGCAGTGTTAGCAGAGGCCTCCCAAGGCACGGACTTACCTGATGGTGTGCCCTGACAGCCAAATTGTCTGAAAGGGTCCTTGCAGCTGCCACAGGTGACACCTGCACCTGAAGGAGGGCAGGTTTGTCTGCCAGACAGAGGAATGCCCAGGAGGGCTGTGTTAGCCATGCACGGACATGGGCAAGGAGGGGCAGGAGGCATAAGAAGGATCCATCCTTGCCAAGGCCAGTATGGAACATGGGTCTTTACCTGGGATGCTGGGGCTCTGGAGAGCATGGGTGCCCTCCAGGTAGGAATGGGGAGATGGGCAAGACTAAGGGAAGGAGGAATCAAGTCCTTTCGGGAGAGGGTTGATCCAGTCCATTTCAGCCACTGCTGGTAGAGACAAATCACTCTCTAGGCTGTTCTTTTCTCAGTCTAGACATTCAGTCTCACACTGCCCTGCTGCCCCGTTCCCCTGCCCATCCCACGCAGTGGAACTGTGGTGTCAGGGTGGTGGAAGGCACAGGGCATCCTTCCCATCCTTCTTCCCTCCGCCCGGCCAGATCCACAGGCACCACCACAAACCCCGTGAAAAACACTGCCCGCACCATTCCCAGGCACATCCCTGACACTCCTGCAGTCAGCGGTGTCATTAAAATATCCTGGGCAGGACGGATTCTGATTGCTTTTATTATCAAGATAATCTATCCCTTTGATTTCAAGAGACCTCCTGCAGGTTTGCCCTAAAATCGCTGGAAGAAGAGCTTAATCCACAGGCTGTATTGCTGCTCTGGAATACGCTCGGCATTCCTGCATTCCTCCGGTGTACACACGCCCGCCTGAGCGCTAATGTCACCCAGAAGCCGCTATGCACAGCGCATTGCAAAGAGGAAAGGAGCCGGCGTGGAAAACTCTGCCTCCTGCTTTCATCGAGCAGTGGATAATGAACTGTTTCTGCAGCCTCCCAGCGACTTCACAGGCTGTCTTGGAGCCAAGGAGCCAGTTATTTTCCAGTCAGAAAGGGCCAGCCCCAAAGCAGTTCCACTTCCATGAATAAATAGCTGTTTTCTGGTTTATTGCTGTTTGTCCTTGGGATCCTGAGCACAGGTATCACAAGCAGTAGGTGAGAGGAGGTGCTGGCTCTCTGGGTTACTGTTTTCCCAAACTTTGCTCAGACTTACAGTGCATGTCACAATGATGAGGCAGGTTTTTGGCCCAGAAGCTCCTTTTTAACTTTTAAGGGAATAACGCAAAGGGAAAGCCTGGAGCATGAATGCTGAATCCAGACTCCCCATCCAGAAGTCAGTCAAGGAGCCCATTTCTCATCAAACCCAAGGAATGTGAGTGGGAATGGAGATAACCTGCAAAACAGGAAGTGAGAATGGTTTGCCCTGCGCCATAACACACATCAAAAGAAAGCTGGTGTGTCAAAGGATGGGATCCCAGTGGGGCAGGGCCAAATTTCCTGGGAGAAGGGTCTGAGGGACAGAAATAGCAAAAAAGACAGCACTGTTATCCCATAGGGTCACACTCAGAGGAGTCTGAGGTTCATGTTCAGAAATGGGCTAAGGCAGTGCCCTTCCTTTTCTTCCCCTGAAAAACAGATGTTTTCACAGGAAGGTAACATTGATTTCTGGCCCACTTTAGCATCTCTCCATTCAAACACACTGCTGTTATTGTCCAGTTCATCTGCAGATGCCCACAGCTGCAGTGTCCAGACCTGGACAGAACTCAGACAAAGCAGAATTGCAGATTTCAATGGCTTACATCCAACATCCAGCATTAATGCATCCCAGGAGGTGAGCTGCCCTTTTTGCTAAACCATCACACTATTGACTCATGCTAAGTTAGTCATCCATCTGAACCCCCTGATCCTCGCCTGCCATCCTGCTGCCTCTCCAGGCTCTCCTGTCTGTGCATTCATGCATTCATTTATCCCTCCCAAATGTGGTACCCTGTGCTCTCTGTACTAAATTTCATCCGACTGATTCCAGGCACTCTCTCCCATCCATCCCTGTTGTTTTGAATTCTGAGCCTGTACTCCAAAGTTCTTCCAGCACCCTCATTAATACACAGCCCTGGACTTATTTAGCAGATGCTGATATCAAAATGCATATGATTACTCCCAGTTAGCAAAGAAGTGCATCTCTTTAGCCAGCAGGAACGTTTTTAGTTATAAATGCCTTGAAAAAACTTTCAATTGCTATCACTCACACTGATAAAAATCCAGTGTAGTAACTACTGACTCTAGCACAGATACTTCAAATTTATTCAGCTAAGTATTTGACAGCAGAGTTGGGCCCATTCTTGTCGTGGACCCAGCAGCTGGTCATACCATCAGTCTGTGAAATGCCTGCAATAGGTGGAGCTATTTATCTTCACTCCCCAATGAGGGATAATTGTTCTTTCTTTTTTTTTTCTTTTTCTTCTTCCTGTCTAAGCTGTTCACTGACAAGCTCTCTAAAATGAAAAACAGCAAAACAACAACCCCCCCCCCAAACAAAACAAACAACAAAATAAAAAAAAAAAGAACCCATAGCTCTGGAGGTGTCACTTGGTAAATCGCAATCAGATGCTGCTCAGAAAAATGAGGGTGGTGAAAGAGCTGAGCTCACTCTGGGCACGTTTGATGAGATAACACACTCTCTAAGACAGCTCTTGCTATGTGGCAGCAGCTTTAAAATGTATTTCTCTTGATACAGAGCTATTCATGGCAAACATGCCCACAGTGCCAGAGCAATGTTTCCCAGCGTTCAGTGCCCTGCCTCGAGTCTCCAGAAGAGAGAATTTTGATGAAATGGTGGTAGCGGAAAGCAGAGAGGAAGAGGTACTGGCTGAGAAGAGTTTGTGTGCTGGAAGAGCCCAGCTCAGCACCAAGGTTTGCTGACATGAGGCCTCTTCTGCCAGTGTTTGAGTGTTTGCTGAAGACGCAGCAGCCCCATAGCTCAGGCACTTCCTGAGCAAGATAGAATGGCCATGTAACTACAAACTTCTCTTTTCTATAGAATTGAGCAACCGTTCCTGCCATCCAGGTAAGCATTTAGCATCTGTGACCAGGTTGCTGAACATCCACTAGTTAGTGCTGGAAGTATTTCTTGTTTACTTTGGAACCTGGCTCTGCCTCACTTCATCCAGTGCATCCTACTCCCCACACCAGAAGAGACACCTTGCCCACCTGATCCATGTCTTGAATTTATGAGGAATTCCCTTACCCCCTCTCACATCGTGTGAGTTTGACCAACCTCGTTGCAAACCCCAGCTGGTGTTCCTGTAATTAGCAGCAGTAAAAGGGCCATCACTCGGAAAAGGATTAATTAGCCCAGTGGAGAGGATTCAAAAGGAAGCAGGCAGGAGCCAGGAAAATCAAGGTGAGTACATGCCCAGGCTGTGTGTGAGGGAGGTCAGAGCCTGGCTTAGCTGCCCAGGATGCCCAGGTGCGTGGTCAACAGCAGCCAGGAAGCAGGAGCAGGGACCTCCCTGTGCTCCATCATGGGCACACAGCATCAGATAATCCATCCAGGGAGGTGGATTGTAACTGGATGAGAGCTGGATCAGCTGAGCATCTCATGGGGCACCAAGAGGACAAGGGATGTGGGAAAAGAAAATCCAGGCAGTGATGGTAAAGTCACGCTATGAGTAGCCCACAGAAGGCAAAGACCAGAGAAACTGGGTGAGGTTCCCAGCAGTGATCCTGAAGATACCAGCACTCCCCTCTTCAGTAGCAGCTCCATGGGGCCCAGCTGAGCACTGGTCTGTGTTTTCAGCCAGCCAAGGAGCATTTATAGTCACCCACGCTCAGGTAAGGGATAGGGAGGCAGCAAGGGCTGAGCTGTGGCTTTGCAAGGCACCGATGGCAAACAACCTCCTCCCACCACAACAAGTCCCTCCCAGCACAGACAAATCCGCTTCACATCCCATTGCTTAGCCCCACACACCACCCAGTTCCCCTCACCCCATGCTGGGGAGGGAGACCCATGCCATGCATCAGCCACTGGAATGGGAATGTCTCAGGGTAAGAAAGGGAACCCTAATTCTGCAGACTGGCGTGAGGGGGTCACCAACAGAATTGTCACTGCTTGCAAGGACAGGAATTGCACCCCCAAACTCCCACCCCACTGGCTTCACAGCCTCTCCTATCTCACTCACCTTTTTCTCCCTTTCTGACAGCACCCAAGCACAGGAGGGAGGGGGTCTCCCCCCAACATGCACTCCAGAGAGCTCTTTTCATTCTGCATTTAAAAGGGAAAGAAGAAAAGGCAGAGCGAACCTGTCTCGCACGTAATCTGCTGCACAAATGCCAGCTCTCAGCAATCGATTGCAAACGCTCCCGGAGGGCTGTTTTCATTTCATAATATTTATTGGGTTGCTTTATTGTCAGAATCATTACAGTTCAATGTACTGCATGGATTTTATGCCAGCTGCGCTTAGTTTGTCTTGTTTTTAGCACTCCACATGCCTTATGTGGGGCTGTGGTTGCACCTGGGCTGGGACTGCTCCTCATGTAGAGTCCTCTGTGCAGCACGGGGCAAGTTACCTCCTCCCTCTGTGTCTCTATTCCCTGCCATGCAGGGACAAACTGCGGCTTGTTGAGCTACCCAGAAGATCCCAGGGCAGGAATGATCTCTGCATATACAGCATCTCTCATAAATGAGTCCTGATCTTGGTTGACCCGTTGGATGTGAAGCAATCGAAGCAACAGAGCCCAAACCATGACATGATTACAAAGGAACTGTGAGGGAGGGAGCGGTGGGAGGAGGAGGGAATGGGGTTAGAGAAGGGGTTACTAGCAGCAGCAGATGTTATATGTAACATCTCCTGAGGGCAAGAGTCCTGGTGAGAGGGGCTAGGAAGGGAATTGGACCAGGGTAGCCATGAAGTGGAGGAGCTGCTGCAGTCCTTGAGAATCTGCAGATTCTCACTGGTGGGAACTCAGGGCCTGACTGTGTGCTTGTAGTCACCGTGTAAACAACACCCACACAAAGCAGTAGGATGGAAAGCACTCCCAGCCCCCATTCCATTGCCACCACCTCCTTGTTTCTCCAGACTGCCTGGCAATTAGGAGGTGAAGAGGAGGAAACCAAAAGGCTGCCCTGTGTCCCCAGTTCTCCCCCAGGAACAGCTGGGCATGGCAGCCAGCACGGGCTGAGTGCCACAGCAAGAGGGGCCCTCCCTGCAGCAGGCAAGGCGGTCTGCTGTCCTTGAAGAGAGGGACCCTGGGGCATGGGGAATGTCCTCATCACACTTCCTGAGTTCACAAAGCGAGGAAATGCCTGACCCCAGACGAGGAGTGCCCCCCAGACACACAGCCCAGGAAAGGGGCTGCCTGCCTGCACGCATCCAGCTCAGCTGCTAGCCAGGGCTGGCAGCCTCAGGGAGAGCCTTGGCCAGAGCAGCTCCCAGGCACCCAGGGAGAGATCAACGGCTTCCTGGGGACAAAGGCTGAGCCCAGCAGGGATGTCAGGAGAAGTGGAGAAGGATGGGATGCCAAGGCTTTCCTCAGGGAGGGAGTTAGAAGGAGAAGCAGACAATTGACAAGGGACAACAGCATCCCTCCTGCAGCAGGTATTTAGTGCTCACACTCTGCAATAACCCGTAATTTGAGCCGTAAAGGGAGCCCTGGCACTAACTCAGGTTCAATAAACGCCTGAGGGTGATCTGAGGTTCATCAGGCCCAAGAGAGGAACGCTGTGAGGAAACACAGTGAGGAATCACTGCTGAGATCCCTGCCCTGCTCCCAGACACACAGACCCTAACCCAGTGCTGGAGGGTGTCAGGAGTCCCTGAACACAGCTTAGGGCAGTTTCCACCCCACCCAGTGCCTGTTGCTAACTTTGTGATTGTGTGTGTGCTGGGAGTTATTATTAACAGCGCTTTGGCTGTTCACCTGCGTCTCACTTTTTTCAATTACTGCCTGCACGCTGCCTTCCCAATTGCCTGGCGGGCCTTGACTCACCTGCCTGCTGAACATAATTTGTTTTTAATATATGGCTCTGGCAAATTTTCTCTTCCTCCCTGTCTTTTTTTTTAATTATTAAACAAAACTATATTCTTTTTTGCAACTCACGTTTGTAATTAATTCCTAAACAGACAGTGTCTCAGCAGAGCAAGGAGGGCTGAACTAGGTGTCCTCAGGGAGGCAGATACTCGGCACCTACAATTAACCTTGTGTGCACACCCATCCCCAGACACCAGTGAGACATCAAAGGATGAACTTCTCTGAGGATGCATTCAGCCCCACCATGGCAGGAATACCTACTGTGGCTGTATCAAGACTGGCTCCTGTCCAGGGCTGCCAAATCTCTACAGGTGGAGAGGGCTGTCATGCCATCTTTGATGGGTTCCTCTAAATACAGCTTCACTCTTCCTTGCCTGGCTTCTCCCCGGGGTTTGCAGCCCAGCAGGGTCTGGAGGCCAGTTCACACTGGCCTTTCTGAAGTTCAGCTACTGCAGCAGGTCTCTGTCTCCATCTCTGCGGTGGGAACATGCTCTGGAGAGGCCACTGATGATTGGTTTGAGGGCCCAGGAAGGACAGGGAGAGGAAGCATCCAGGTGGGCTGAAAACACATGCTGGAGTTTGTAACAAACTCCCTAATTTCTCAGTTCCTCCCGGGCATGAGGGTATTTCTGGCCACCACATTCATAGTCTTTTGCATTGGTGGGTGGTAATTACAGCCACTTCTCTGTCCTGGTGGGGGGGGCTGAAATCTCATCTGGAAAATCACAGCACTTCACTGAGGAAGGAGGCTGATCTGGCAGTGTCCCACCAACGTTGCACCAAGCAGGATAGGGGCTGCCTCACTGCCTCCAAGGCAGCCCCTCACCCCCAAATCCCCAGGTGATGCTCACTGCTGGGCCACCACACCTTCAGCCCACCCAGCTAAGCAGGCAGGGCTCAGGAACACAAATACTGCACTGGAAACTGCCTCCGATCCCTCTGCACCACACCTATACCTCTGTGCTCACCAGGGGGTCTGTGAGGATGAAGATGCTCCACTTGCAGCCAGGAGAACTGTTTGAGCACCAGCAGGATCAGCAGCTGATTTATGCAGAAATTGCAGTTCAAACCCACTGCATGCTAGCCAGGACACAGCAGGACTGTGCTGACCTCCCCCCTTATACCCAGCAAAACCTTTGTATTTTTAAGAAGATGCAACAGCCAGAGACACCCAAAATACCTTCGCACAGCTTCCCAGAGGGGCAACAGAAAAAACAACACAAATTCCCTTCAAAAAGCAAGTCAAGGAGGGAAACAGCTGCTCCTAATGACCCGATCCATCAAGCGAGCACTGGCCCCGTCATTTGCTTCCTAAAAGCTCCTGATCATCAGTGATTATCAGCGCTGGCCATGTGCATTTTGATCAGGCACAATCAAAGCTGAGTGCAGCTGAAAGAGCCATAAAAGCCTGTGCAGAGCGATTGGTATGGAGCCCTGGCTGGGGGTCAGGCTGGGAGCTGGCTGCCCACGGGCTGAGTTCCTGCACTTACCGGCCAGCTTGCTTTGGAGCTGAATGTAAAAGAGGAGAAATTATGTGGCTATCCATGGTGTTTCGTTGAAAAGAAACTTAGAAGGGTCTCAGGAAATGGCCTCAGGCACCAGGCTTCCCTAGAGCATTGGGATATGAGACCTGCAGGAGGGGATAAAATGCATCCCCCAGGTGATGGGACCGACCCCACATTATACATACAAACCATGGCAGGTGAGGCTCAGAAATTCTTTCTCATAACTCATCACCACACTGCAGACAGCCCCATGTTGCCTGGCCTGAACTGCAGTGTTTTTCTTCCAGTTGTTCTGTTTCTGGTCAAAATGTTTACTTTTCCAGTCAGGAAGATTTGGCTGGAGAAATGTGTGTCCAACTTTTACTCTAAACTTGCCGGTGCTTTCCGTGAGGGCTAAAGTTGGTGCACGTGTGGGGAGATCCCCAGGGCAGCCACTGAGAAAATATCCCACCCTCTCAATTGCAGTTACTGCCAGGACAGTGTGGGCTGGAAAACAGTCCATGAAACGTGGCCTGTTTTGGTCACTGGATTATTTGAGGCTAATGAGTTAATTTGTTCCATGTTTAAAGCCTTGTCTGTAAAGCCAAGTTAATGCAAGGAATAAAATTCACTTGGAAAAGGACATCTGCATCCACAGCTCAGTAAAAGACCTGGCAAGTAACGTGGCAGAATGAGCCTGATGCTGCCTGGGCATCTATTCAGTGCAAACACAAATAAGATCATAGTAATTAGCGAATCATAAAGAGATGAATATCGGGCAATTAAATAGGTAGTTCAAGGCGAGCTGGTTGAAATGAGGTCTGTGTGGTGATTGTGGATCAGAGGCTGCCCAGGAGGTGGGTGTCTGGCCGGCAGCAATGAGACACCCGGGCACAGCCGCTGCTTTGAAGCACAGTTTGCTATTCCTGGTTTTGTGCCCTCAGTTTTGAGTGCCAGGTTAGCCCCGGTTCTGCTGAGGGGAAGGTTAGGTTTGAAATGGAAGGCTGCTCTGGTGCTGGTGCAGAATTGAGACCATGGAGAAAAAATGATAAAGATTTGCTGCTTCTTAGGGAGGGCTCCCTGCATTTCAGGAGGTGTTTGGTGCAGCTCAGAGGTCTGATTTCCAGCGTTTCATCTCATCTTGTTAGAGCTCCCAGTTGAGCTAAAGACTGTCCTGTTATTTCAAGATTGGCCACATCTGCTGCATTGCTGAGTGCTGAGAGGAGACAAGCAGAGCTGAAATGGGCAGGCAGAAGAGAAATGCCAGCAGGATTCAAGCTTTTCATGCATTTTCACAACATGGACACTCGATGCCGTGTTGCATCAGAGCACTGCAGCTCTGGCTCCCAGCCTCCTCTCTGCCCCATGCCAGGCTCTGGCCAAGCACTGGCCTCCCTGCAAGGGGGGACAAATGTTGCCCAAGGTCACAGAAGGAGCCAGCAGGGAGGCTGTTTCAGGAACATTAACACATCCTTTTATTAGTGCATTGTGCGTGTGCCCAGGAGGCTTCGAATTCCCTCGAGTGAGGAAGAAGAGAGGTGTTAGCAACGGGGTGGCGAGGCCGGCAGGTCATGCTCAGGGCTGTCACATCCCCTTCACAGTGCCAGGCTCCCTGTCTTTGTGCCGAGCCTGGTGATGGGGGCACGGAGTGCCTGCGGGGTTAGCGGCGCCTGTAATTAGCAGTTAATGCATTTGACTTTCCTCCTCCGGGCTTGATTATTTCAGTGTGATTAACAGGACCTGTAGGATACCGCTGCAGACACAACATCAGCTGTTCCCTGCCTGCTCTGAGGCGTGGGTACCACGGCAGGGCTGGCAGTGCTGTCTCCTCGGTGTTTTGTGGAGGTCATCGTGCTGCGAGTGATCATGGGCAGCCAGCAACACCACGCTCCTGCCCTGAGCTGAGCCCAGCACTGCCCGGCCGGGCATGGGGCTGATGAGACCTCCTGCCTTCTCCTGGCACCTGATTCCTGTGCTATGATGCCCATATCCTCGGGAAATATCCCCTAATGTCTTACCTACACCTTCCCTGCTGAGACCCTGCAGCTGGTTTTGTCTGTGCTCAGTCAGCTGATCTCTGCTTATTCCAGTCCCCTTTGCAGCTCCTTTCTATGTAGCTGGACACCTTTCTCCTCTCCCCTCTGCCTCCTCCTGCTCTGGATTAAGCTTTCTTTATTTTTGCAAGTGTTGTTTAAGTTATGGACCCCCAAATAACACTTCTGCAAGGTCCTGCTTGATGTACAGCACTGCAACAGAAAATGTGCAGGAGGGGGCTGAGATGATTTCCAGCCAGGACCACCTCTCCATCTCTTCAGAAGATGTCCCCAAGATGCTGGTGCAGAGCAGAGAGGGTGCCAGGACACCTGAGGGTGGAGTCTAATTTCTGGCATCCTCTTCTTTGCAGAGAAATGGTCAGCGTTCAGCGGCTGATCCAGAGCCATTTTGAGATGTTAGGACTGTCGTTAACATGATTAAAGCTCTAACAAAATGAGACAGAATGAGTAGACCTGGCCAGCGTGCTGCCCGAGACACCCGGTGATATGTAAAGAGCTTTACACCTCTTCTGAAAGAAACAAATCTTTTTCTTTCTCTCTGCATAGATCTGGTCCTAGGAGGAAGCTGGAACAAACTGAAATTTCAATCCTGGATACATCTGCCTCCACTCAGAGCTTCCCAGGGAAACTGTGTCTTATTGGATAACGGCTGCATTTTTCATGCTGGGTTCCTGTTTTTATCTGTGGTGATAGGTTATCTCCTCTTTAATGATATTAAAATCACAGCAGCACAATAACATCCCCACGGGGGTCTCTAATGTACCTTGTCTGGCTCCCACCATCGCTCCTCGACTCAGTGTGTTGGTGATCACCTAAAGTGCAGGTGAATGTGGGCAGCCACTTGGCTCAAAGCTGTGGTGCCACTCCCGTGTGGCACTTCAAACTTCTCATGGGGAAATGTAGGTCACTATTCTTCCATCACGTTGTCCGGTTGGGAAGCATAGGGGCAGCTTGAGGGGCTGCCACAGGAGGAGCCACGATAATGATCAGTGGGCTTTAATGCACCAGATGTTTGCTGGAAAATCTGTTAGAAAATGTGTTAAGGCCCCCAAAATAAACTGGTTCAAAACGTGTTTTTTTCAGGTTGTGTGGGAAATAAATGATTTGATTCTGGCCAGGCTGGCTAACAGCAGCAGCAGGACATGAGCCACAAGCTTAGAGAGAAAAACCCGTGGAGGGCACTTCCAGCAGATGCAGTGTTCCCAGGGGTACCAAGGCCCTGGCTGTCCTGCCATCCCATCTCCTCTGCCCAGCACCTCCTACACACACTGGGATTCTGGAAATGGTGAATCCACGGAAGCTGCAGAACAGCTGGGTGTGGGCAGTGCCTGCAGCCATGCAGGGGAGCCTTTCCTCCCACGGGGCAGAGACTGTGATGGGAAAACGCGCTCTGTGGTCCCAGTGTGCAGCACCACCACAGCCCTGGCTCAGCTGCCCAACAGCCTGTCCTGGTGCACACATCCACATGAACACCCACAGACTCCAGTCAGGATGAGCCAAAATTAAATTTGGCTTTAAGGAAATTCCTCTGTTGGCATGGATTGAGCTAGTCCCAGCAGTGGCACAGATGAGAGGTGGGCTCTGATACAGACTAATAACACCTCCAGGGCGGCAAGACCTCTGCCTCTGCAAGCTGGGATGTCCACCTGGTGTCCCCAGCCAGGGGACATCTGGCTGGAGAGTCACAAACACACCTGAGCTGTGAGGAGAGAAAAGAGCCCACAACCCCGCACCCCCCTTCTATGCCTATACAGAGCAATTTGGGGTAGATCATCTCCAATACATTTCCATCCGTCTCCAATACATTTCCATCCATTTTCCATTCCTTGAAACTGAGCTAGATATTTCCAGAGCCCACAGCACAGTGACACATCCCTGTCACAAAAGCTTTAATGCTGCCCTGCTTAAGGGCTGACACTCCGAAAGGACGTGGCCACAGTCTCCATCTTTCCATGCCAGGCTTTGCAATTTGACAAGCTGCCATACCTAATTGCTAATTAATTAAGATTTGCATATGCAGTTCAATTCAGCGGGCTGCAGCCCCTCCTTCCCCCACTATGGGACCCAGACAGCTGACAAACATCCCTGATGCACCACCAAAACATCTTGGTTCCTCTGCTCAATCAGTTGAAGTTATTTTAGTTCAGCCATTGGCAGGAGGTACTTCAGAAGCACCATGAAATACTGTAAACAAGTAATAAAACCTTAAAAAATCTAATCCGTGGAAATATTTGAGATTTCAGGACTATTTCCTATCTTGTCTTGGGACAAAAATTTGAGCTCTTTTACCTTCACCCTGGTAGTGAGAAGTTGGTAATTCCAAGGAAGAAGGAAGGGTAGAGATGTAGATTGGTTTGATAACTTCCAGTAGTTTCATGCTAGTCTCAATTTACTTGTTTGTTTGTCTAAATTTATTGTAGTGTTGAAATGGGACCATTTGAATTCATCTGCAGCTCTCTGGTTTGGAAATACATTGGCAGGCAGTTTCACTTTATTAGCCATTGTTGCTTTTGCCCCCAGAAATTTCTGAGCTGGGAAAGTTGAGTTTTTGTGACTGACTTTGTTCTGCAAATAGTTTTGGTTTTGCTGAAGCAGCATTCTGGGCAAATGAAACATTTGGAACTCCAGATATGTGGCGTGTAAGTGTATTTCTGTCTGTGAATACAGACATATTTTTATGTGTTTGCTCAATTGTGTTTATTTTAGGCAAGAAATTGAGGATTTAATATCAACTAGTTGCACAGAGCAAGCTGGGAAGTTTCCGTTTTGGATGCTATGGTCTGATGGTGCTGCTAACATCCCACGCTCCCACCACTGTGGCTTAGCCTTTCCCCTGGCTTGCAGGAGAAATTGCCTGGTGGCCTGGGAGATGCTGGAGGCCCTGAGCACCTCCTAAGGGCCCAGAAGGAGCTCCTTTTTTCCAGATGCAGGCCAGTGTCCTGGTCACTTCACCCAGACCATGCGTTGTCACAACCAGCTTGGGACCCCTGGAGAACGAGCTACTTGGTTGGTCCAAAAAAATGGCAAAACAAATGCAGAAAAAGAGCTGTACATGATGCAGAGCAGCATCTGAGCAGACCCAGAGGGTGGCTGGGCATTGGAACAGGATCCCCACAGAAGGGGTCTCAGCACCAAGTCTGACACAGCTCAAGAGGTGTCTGGATAACCCTCTCAGGCACACAGTGCGATGCTTCAGGCTATCCTGTGCAGAGCCAGGAGTTGTATTTCTGTGATTCCTTTTGGGTCCCTTCCAGCTCAGCATATTTCATGATTATAAACCCACCCAGAGACGTTTTTCACCCTGTATAAGTGTATGCGTGGGAGGTGGCCTGTGGCTGCAGAAAAGCATCGTCCACATCATGGGTCCCATCTGGGTTGTTCGTGCTGTCACGCTGACTCTGGTGGTCCCTTGCCTGTGAAGCCCAAGCCTAAACCCAGTTTGATTTCCAGGGCAATCATGCTTTTCAGGAGCTCTGAATTTTACCTTCTTCAGCAGGAAAACCCCAAAGGTGACATGCACTTAAAAATGTGCTTTTACCTGGCTGGTTGGCTCTGCCTGGGGAGCAGGTTGCTGCTGCTCTGAGGAAGATGCTCAGTGACCAGCATAAGCTGTTCCTGGGCTGGGTGAGCACAGTGGGAACAGCTGGAGGGATTTGCTGCTCCGTCTGAGGATTTCAAAATCCTGACAGATTTAGAAAATGCAGCAGAGAGCTGAGCTGAGGCTTGGGGTTTGTTGTACATACACTTGGTTTTTCTCTTGTGTTGCAGGACTAAACCACCCTAAGTTCAACCTGGCTGCTGGTGGGGAGACACACAGGCTCGACACACAACTGCTTGGGAAAAAAAAAAGCCTCAGACTTGAGTGTAGAGCACCCCAAGATTTTTGTAGCGCTGAGGCAGAAATTTATCTGGATACTGACCATCCTGCAAAGGCCATTGTGCAGCTAAAAGTGACCTGGGGAAAGGAGGGGAGGACCCCAGTGCAGAGAAAGAGACAGTGATGGCTGGGGCTGGGGTTTGATCTCATCAGGCTGTTCTGGGAGAAATTCAGCCCCCGGAGCTGGATGCAGGAGAGGTCCTTTCCTCCTTTGTGACACTGCACGGGTAATTCTGTGATGCCTCCAGCCTGCATGACCAAGAGGCAAATACAACTCTGAATAAAACAAAAGCCTTTTATTTTTCTATCATGCTTCATTTCTAGCCTACAAAATGGAAAAAAAAAAGGTGCCTTTTTTCTGGGAATTTTCTGACCAACTCCAGCTTCCTCCCCCGTTCGGCTGCAGCCAGAAACAGGCTTAGAAATACCAGGTTTAATTAAAACAATCTTTTATGTTCCGATGCAAGCCTTATTTCCTCTACCTGGTGAGAAATGGCTCTTACCTCAATCAGCAATTGAAGTCTGAGATTGCTGCGCTGAGCAGAACGGCGGCCACTTTCTGTTAATTAAAGCTCAGCTCGGGCGCTGCCACCCGGTCTCCCCGAGAGCAGCTCCCAAAGTTTGTCTCCAGCCTCGCAGGACCAGCAAAGGGACATGGGTGTTAGTGGGATGCAGGAGGAAACCTGCTGGCTTCTGCCCCATTCTAGTGATTTCTAAATCAAAATACGTACAATTTATTTGGTTGGGGTTCTTCCTCTGATAAGAGAGCTTTCGCAGCTGTTTGGAGAGCCTCTGTGAAAGGGATGGTGTCTCTAACTGCACACTCTGGCTTAGCATTGTCAAGTTTTACTCTTCAGTTGTATTCCCATTCCTACCAGGACTTCTCCCTGCCCAAATTCTGCTTTCCCACTGGATGCCAGAGACTTCTCCTGATTGCGGTGTCTAGGAGGTCTGTCTGCTCCAGATGGCTTCTGTGCTGTCCCCCAAGTATGTGGGAGGTGTATTTGTGGGAGCTGGGCATTTCCCGGTGTTTGGTACAAGGAGAGGAAGGTAAGAGTTTCTCCTGGCTGGCAGATGGCTCCACCATGCCATCTAGAATTAAGGCTGAAATGATGGGATCACTAAAATGAGATTTACTATAGTGGAATAAAGTTACTGAAAGATGAGTACAACTCTATGCATTATTAAGAGTGCTTAACAATAAAGATCCTCACTGCATCAGCACCTCGTTTAGCTTCTTTCTTCTTCTCACATAAAGCTGTAATCTCTTTCTATTAATGTAAGACCCAGTTTCTTTCTATAAAACAACTATTCCTCTTCACCAGTCTCCAGCATGGGAAGTTGAAGGTGGAAAGAGTCCTTTTGTCTGTGTTGCCCCAGGTGAAAATGTCCTTGTCCTACTCTTTTCCCCCAGGCATTTGGCTGCCCATGCAATGACAGGAGGGTCAGCCCTGCTCTTCCCAAAGGTCTCTTGCACCCACCTGTACCAGATACCCTCAACAAGGGGTCCCTGGCTCCAGCTCGTACCCTGCTGCAGCCCCCTGAAGACACCATTCATTATCATTTGTGATCAAGTTGTGAGGACAAGTGAGGGCTTTCAAACCTAATGGTCATCTACTAACAGGCGCAAGGACCTTTGGTTGAGGAGAGACAGGGGTGCTTATGCAGGCAAACCAAAAGAGGGTATTTCCCTCCAACTGGTGGGAACCTGGATGAGCATCCCCTGACGCCTCCGGCATTTTGGGAGGACTGCGTAGGACTGTGGTGAAACTCTTCCAGTCTCAGCACTGAGTTTGTTGGCTGATGGATTTGCCCCTTTGGTGGTCAATTCAGACCCAGAGGTGCTCATGCCAGGCAGCTGTGAGCACTGGCATGAGAGAGGTGTGGGCACACAGTTCGTCTTTTGGCAAAGGCACAGGTCTTTCTGGCCCCTTGGGACCTCAGCGTTCCATTTCCAATTTCCAGCCCCAAACCAGGGGCTCTGTGCAAGAGAGGTCAGAGGAGATGAGCCAGTGTCCGGTCCTGGGGCACACAAATAACCCATGCCCAGGTGGTGAGGACCAGCAGAGCTGAGGCCAGTGCTGGCCATAGGGATCACAGCCATGTGGAGTGCTCCGGTGTCACACTGAGAGCAGAGTTCTCTCTCCTCACAGCCCCGTCTACTCTTGCCACAGGTGTTCAGGCCATGCAAACCGCAGAAGAAGAGGTGAGGAGCAGGTTTCCACAAATGTTTGCAACATGTGGGATGTCATTCCCCTCCAGCGTGAGCAGAGAGCAGCTTCTTCAGCAGACAACCCGCCAGCAGGTTTGGATCAGCTGGAGTTTCCCATAACTGAGGAGCCAACAGGATCCCTCATTACCCTCCCACCAGCTCTTTGTGGCCACTCACCTTTTCCCCCACCAGCCATGGATTTGGCAGCTTCATTCCATCTTCTCCATCCCCTAGTACCCATGTCCAGGTGTGGCTCTGCAAAGCCACTGTCACAGCATGAACTCCCCACTTTGCCCTGCAAGTCACGGGACCCCAATAAGCCCCCAGGCAATGCCATCCCACCTTGCTGCTCTCAAAGGAGGGGGGATGACCGTGCAGAGTCCTGGGCATGGTCTTGCAAGGTCATTCCACCTCATGAAGCCCCAGCTCTACTGGGACACTGGATAAGGCAGCATTTGTCTACCCTACTCTCTCGCAGAAGAGTGGGGAAATTCTCAAGGCTTCTGGTTTTTGTTTCTGAAGAAGTTACACTCATTCAGGGTGGGTTTGGGAAAAGCAGGCAGGAGCAGTGCTTTGCAGCTGCAGAGAGGGAAAGGATTTCATGCCATGTGCGTGGGCAGGCAAGGATCACATGGCAACCCTGTTACCACTACCTAGTAGCCTGTCACTCCTTCAAGCCTCCAAAACACACCTTTGGGCTGAATTTGTTTCCTGACCACTTTTTGACCAGCTTGGCCACTCCATTAACTACTCCTCACCCGTGGTAGTCCCTTAGCTTCCTGAGTGTGTCAGAGTCCACACACACCTCCATGAAACAGGGGGTAACTCAGGATGCCTCTCTGGTCCTCCACCTCCTCAAGGGTTAGCAGAAGCCTTTCCCAAGACAAAACAGACCTTTCTAAGCAGAACTTTTCCCACCAGATTTTTCCAAGCAGAGCCCTGCTGGCAGCACACACGTCCCATTCCCTGAAGCACCAAGGCAGCTCTGCACTGCAGACCCTGCAGGGAGCCTCGAGGTGGCACTTCCCTATCCAACTCCATCTGTTCTAGGGAGAGCCTGCAGCAGCACCCAGCTGCTGTGCTCCCACCTCTGCCGCACAACCCAGTACAGAGATAGGTCAGACATATCTGCAAGAAAGGCAATTGCAGAGGCGCCCTCCAACCCCAAATACACCCGGGAGGTTTATGTTTGCCTCTACACTCTCTGGAAAGTCGTTGAAGAGCTTCTCTGTCCCTAAATATCCCTCAGAGGTCCCCTTGCCGAGCACAGGCCAGGTCTGCCCTACTTAGTGAGCCAGAACTGTTGTCAGAGTTGACACTCTGCAAGATTTACTCCATCCTGCGTGAAAGGAAAGACCAAACCCTCACATCTGAGTTAATGAAACAGTCTGAGGAGACAATAGTTCCTGGCGCTGCGAGAGCTTGCATTAGTGAGCTGGGGTTATGGAGAGCTCTGATCAATAAATATGTTGCCACAGCTTTTCGGAGCATCCATCACTTGTCAGGAAATGCATTTAGGCTAATACCTGCAGAGGGCAAAAACCAGCCATAGGAATTAAAACCTGCCACATGCCAAATGGTAATGCACAATTTAATGATCACAGGATCTGATAAATAAGCAAAACTGTGAAATGAACAAATACACTCTGGCATCAACATCTGCAACCCAACCTGACCACATTTAGAGTCTCAAGATTAACCTGCAAGGTGCTTCTCTGGGCTCATCTGTTTTCAGTACGTGGGCAGCAAAGGCAGCAGCCTGAAACCCTTTCCCAGGAGACCCCAAAGGACTTTCAGAAACAGTGCTTCTTGTAACCTCAAGCAGTGGTTTAAGTAGGAAACAAGCAGGCTTCCAGTGGAGAAAAAGCTGCAACAAAAGTCACAAAAATGAGCTCTACTCTACTGCTGTGCTGGGCAAAGAAATATGGGGAGGGACTGAAACTGCAGCAAAGAAAGTTTAGGCTGGACAGCAGAAAAAAGGGAGCAACTGGTCATTCCTGACTGTCAGAGGTGAGAAGTGAGGGGGATTTCAGGAAGAGGCAGGGCAAGCTAAGGAGACCTGATCACGGGACCAGAGGCTCCAGAGAGCCTCTCCAACTCATCTGCCTCCCCATGAGGCATTATCCAATCTTTCTCACAGCACCACCAGCACAGCCCCAGGCTCTCATTGCATAACCTGGGAGCAGGTAGGACCGGCAGGAGGAAAGGAACAAGTCCTAAGTGAGAAATAACACTTAAAAGAGCAGAATGAGAGAAAGATGCTGCTGAGAATGCTGCTCCTGTTCTGCTTCAGCGCCTATCTGGGCGAGGGCTCGGAACGGGAAAGGGAGGATAAGCAGCATGAAACTAGGAAAGGGAAATTCTCAGGTCTGTAGCAAGAAAAAAACTTTCTGACAGGAAGATTTATGAGGCTGTGGAGGAGCTTTTCCCAAGGAAAGCCTGGGACATTTGAAACTAGATTAAACAGTGGATCCAGGGATGCAAACAGGGAAAACATTTGTGCTGCAGGAGAGTTGGACTAGAGGGAGCTGAGTAAGGTGCTGCCTATTGCTGATTTATTCCTGATCTGTTGTGCTATCCGTGCATGCTCTCCTATGACATCCATCTTCTGATTCTCCCTGGTCCTTGAGAATGTGGAAAGTGGCCTCCGTGGCCAGCATGGATCAGGGATCATTAAATATCCCTTTCTGCCAGCTTGAAGACCATTTAAATCTCCTTGGCATCTTCAGGCAGCTCAAGCACAGCCCTGCAATTCCTCTGACAAGGCATGGCAGGTGCTGCTGAGCCCCCTGAGATGGCCAGCAGCACTTCAGCCAGAGCTGTTATGGTGCAAGGAGATGCTGGGAGTAGGTTTAGAACAGATATTAGGAAAAAAATCCTTACCATGAGGTTGATGAGGCACTGGCACAGGCTGCCCAGAGAAGCTGTGGATGCCCCATCCCTGGCAGTGTTCAAGGCCAGGTTGGATGGGACTTTGAGCAACCTGGTCTAGTGGAAGGTGTCCCTGCCTATAGCAGGGTGGTTGGAACTGGATGGGCTTCAAGGCCCCCTCCAACCGAAACCATTCTATGATTTTATGAGCCCAGCTCAGCTGCATTTTAGGCAACCCCAGGTCTCTAGGCCAGAGTCAGTGAAGGCAAATGGCTACAGCAACATACAAGAAAAGGGCCACACATCCTTTGGGGTTAGGGTTGGGCACCTGTTCCTCGAAACCAGGCTTAAGTCACCAGCTCAGTGCAAGCCACTGGAGAGACACTGAAGGCTGCCACTCACCACGATCTGGACCACCTCTTTCTCCTGGAACTCCCCATGTCAGGATCTGTCCTGCAGCTGCCCTGGGCATAACCTGGGGTGGAAAAGACCAGCACATGGGCCAGAGACCTTTGCTGAGCATGCCTGTGCTCACTGCAGACCCTGACAAGCAGCCCACGCCACAGTCCCACAGCCAGCCTCTGCTTCAAGCTCAGTCAGGAAAGCCCAAGCACAAGAGGTGGAGGGGGGAAATCAAGCCTACATGAGCATGGATGCTTGAGCCACTGGGGACAGCATAATAGCAAGGGCTGAGCAGCTCAGGCTCTCTAATACTTGTGCTGCTGCTGGTAACAGCTCACTCTTAGAGAGCTGAGACTCTGAGGGAGCTCCTGGCCTGATTAAGGGCAGCAGAAGGTGTCATCTTTGGCTTTGCTGCCCACCAAAGTTCTGAAGCCATTCCCACCCACTGTCCTGTCCTGCACCCTTCAGTCCCCCTGCTTGAACTCCACTGGTCACAGCACGGCACAGTGAGCCTGTTCATGCAGCTGATCCATCTGAAATGAACCTGGCATGCCCCACATGACCCAAAATACTTTGTTTAGATCAGTGCCATTTCTTGGCCCGCCATGCAGTCACAAGAGCACTGGTGATGGGGTATGCAATGGGGTAGGATGGTGTTTGGCAGGAGGGCAGTACCTCACAATCCTTTCTCCATTTATGACGCTGTCCCACTGTTTCCTACAGCCAGTACCCACACGGCCCTTCAACAAATCTGTGACCCCTCACTGTCTCTGTAGGACACTCTAAGGAATGCAAACCTGCTTTCCCTAAAGAGCCCATGAAAACTAAGGTAGAAAAAATTGGCATAAATGTCTCAATTCCTGTCCACAACACAGGTTTGAGCTGGGCTGTGTTAGCCAGACTCACTGCTACTCTTTGGCCACCTGCTTGCCTTCCTTCATGCCTCGTTTTGCAAACAGCCCCCCCACTCACACTTTGCAATGTCACCTCCAATTCTCACAGCAGCCTCTCCCTGATTTGATTATTATCACTGGCAGTTTGCTCCCTGATTAGCCCTCCTGCTGCAACCCCCAGGACAATCCCATTGCAGAGCTGTGGGGCGTTAACAGCTCCCCAGCCTCACCTCCATTAGGATGCCAGTGTGCACCATAACCATCCCTCCCCAGCCTGGGAGGACAGGGCAGAAGCAGGCCCTGCCAAGGGACAATGCCATCAGGACAACAGCCACACTCAGATTTCCTGGGGAGATTTGCTTTTCCCTTCCACTTCAACCTAAAATTGATTTTTGACTCCTGAGGGCATCCACCTACCAGAAAGATCAGGACGTCCACCCTTGGCCTCCTCAACATAACTGGCTGGCAGGTGAGCTGCAAAGACTGCAGCCCCTGTGTGACTCTCTACCAAGTCCCCTTCCAGACTGTTCCACCTGTGTGGAATAATTTGTGAAAGCCTCTTCTGACACCATGTAATCAAGCAGTGATATGTAAGAGGGAGCTCTCATCCCTCGCTCCTGTGTCATGACAGGTGACGAATTAGGAAAAATTATAACCCAGCACAGATTCAAATGAGAAAATTGCACCCTGTCTTTCCAGGACCCTCATCACTGCAAACACAGGAGCACTGCCTCTCCTCCCAGCCTCAGCCTGGAACAGCAGAAGGGAGATGAGTTTGCAAACACCTTCGCCAGCACGGCACTAAGGCACATGTACCTACCACAAGGTAAAAACTGGACACTGACACTGGACACCAAAAGCTCGTAGCACGGCCATCCCTGAAGTGTAGCAGTGGGAGGGGAAGGAAGCAATCCCAACTCTCCTGTGGAGCATGAGATGGAAGCAGCCACTCTGCTGCTGTGTCCTCTGTCATGCCCACCCTGCTGAGGTACCAGGGTGTGGTGGTGTGTGCAGCATCTCACCGTGCAACCCCAGCATCCCAGCAGTGAAGGAATGAACAAATCTAGAGATACTAACGTTGTGCACAAATGCAGAACAGATGTTCCAGCAGGAACCCAAAAAAACCCCATAATTAAGAAATGGATAAAGGAATCTTGCTCCTTTTTACTTTGGGTTTTTTTTCCCTGGAAAGTGTTCTCATGAGCCTGAAGGCCACGCCAGTGGCTTCCTGCAACATCTCGTCATGGGATGGGTGAAAGATCCCCTTTTGGGATGAGTTATCCAAAACCTGGACTCTTTTATTTGACATCTGCTGCAAGAGAAGCCAATGCAAGGAAAGGAAGAGATCTTCTGTTTCACCATCTTGCAATAATTCAGGATAATCGAAGGAAAAAAAAACAGAAAACAACCCCAAAACCTGAAGGAGTGGGGGAAGAGACAACAGCTCGCAAGAAGAAAAAGAATCAGCCATTACTAAACAAAGAGCGGTGATGCAGCCAAACCAAACAGCAATGATTCATGGACCTGTCTTCACCCTTCGTTTTTCCTATAACGAGCAAAGAAACCACAGAAATGTGGAGCCGAGGTCTCCACTCTCTCCACTCCCAAAGAAGGGGGAGGATGAGCTACGAGATTCCACTGCCCTTTGAGGGGTTTCATCATGGTCCAGCTCCTGTGTGCTCAGCCCAGCCCCACCACCAGCCTCCTTGTCCGTCTCACCTCATCTCAATTCATCCATTGTCCTTGCTGGGCCGGGCTTGCTTTCCCCCTGCACCAGGGAGGTGGAAACAGGTACCACAGCCAGGTCTCTGCTCCTGCCTTTGGTGGGGCCAGCTGAACAACAAACACATGTTGTCCCCAGCCAGCTCCGCTCGCAGCTCAGCCTGATGTCACTGAAGCCAGCAGGAGCCATCTCCTCTCCAGGCTTGAGCAGCGTTGGCCTGGGAGCAGACACACTCCCCATTTGGGTGTCCCAGCTGTGCACAAATGGGCAGCGCCCTCCACCCCAAAGCTAAAGAGACACAGCTGGGGCCCCCCAGAGAGGGAGGAGACTGAAGACCACAGCTCAGCTGTCTTTTGAGCATGACAGAGAGCCCGAAAACCATGAACGGACTTGTTCTGTGCAAATAGCTGCAAGAGCTCACAACACTTCTTCCCCCATCTCAAAGGTTCAGGAGCCCTTTGTTTCCTGCCTGCAGCTCAGACAGGGAACAGGTTGCATTCTCACTTCCTGAGCTGCACCACACAGAGCCCCCTGGGTCAGGCTGAACAGCTTGAAGATGTGGCAGAGCACACCCTGAAAAGTAGGATGATCCCCTTGTCACTCCTTCTATAACAAGGGACAGTGGAGAGCAACAGCATCTGCATCCTCACCTTCATGACCCCAGCACAGCCTTGCATTTCCACATGAGCTCCCCCAGCCACCATGGTGGCCACCTACAGCCTGGGACTTTCAGGAGAGGGCTGTCCCCAAAGGCTCTGGGATTTTGCCTTCCTCATTTCACCACTGTGTGATGGCAAGGGCTGTTCACCACATCCCCACACTGCAGCCTGCAGAGGAAGGATGATTCAGATGTCTCTGAGTCCAAATCACTCTCTGATTTGCTTTGGGAGTTGAGGGGCTCAGAGCCCTCTTTGAAGCCATGAGTTGCTTCTCTCTTCCTCTCCAAAATGTTGGCAGCCCTCCAGGGCTCACCAGCAGGTGAGCAGCTCAGAGCCAAGTCAAATTCCAGGGGGTCCCAAGATAGACATTCAATCCAGGGAGAGAAAGGTCCATTTCCCAACACAGTTTAATCCCAAGGGTGATACCTGGAGCCCACCAAGCCCCATTAGGAGGAATCACAGCAATGGGGCAGCAGAGAGCTCCTCTCCACAGATACATGTCAGGATACGACTGTTATCTGAGTTTGTTATCAAGGCAGGTTTACTCTCAGCCTCCATCCTTGCTTTGAATATCTGCCGCAGTTTCCACATGGCAACAGAGCTGGCCTTGCTACCCATTCATTCAGCAGTCTGGCCCAGACATTGCTTGGGTCTCACGAGGACTGGGCCTGCCAACTGGCTAACCATGTCCTCTCCTGTTCAAAGCAGCACTCCAGTCACTGCGGCCCTTCAGGGATGTGAAAAAAAATTCAATCAGATCCAGCAGCTCAATAACACTTTGCCTTGGACTTCAGCAGATGAGCGGCAGGGACCAGAGGGAGCAGTAAGAGATGCAGGAGAGCTGAAATGGAGTATTCCTCCTGGTTATATTTCATTTTCATGCTGTCTCTGCAGCTTCTCATTCAAGTCAGGGAGCAAAGAGACAAATTGTTGAAGACAAGCCACTTTACAAGGGTTTCTATTCCCATTTTGCCACCTCTGGGGATTCTTCCTGCACTGCCCCCAAGCCTCCTAGAGAATGGCTTGATGTTTGCAAAGGTTGCTCACCTCCTCTGAGTGGAAATGCAAGTGTTTGTTCAGCTTCTCAGGGGGCTGGTTAGCTTGTTAGATTTGTAAGAGCATTTAACAGGTTGCTTAGCTGCACGCCCTTGAAATATCTAAGGCAGCATTTTTCAAAAGTACCATCAGCACCACGCTGGGCTCAAGCTAATTATCCCCATCTCCCAGCAGGACTATGGGCTCAGTCCAGCACACAGTGCTGACCCAGCCACAGGTCTGCCTCCACAGGCACATCTATGCCTGCCTGTCTCAAAGGCACAGGCCTGGGCAGGCACCAGCTGGGCATTCCTGCTTCCTTCCCCCCCTCAGTTCCCTGCTGTGCCCAGATGTGGGGGTAGCAAGATGACCACTGTGGATATGGGCACCTGCCCAGACCAAGACTTCATGTCTCCTGGCGTAGAGGCCATAACCCCAGGCACAGCCCCAAAACATCCCAGGTTTTCACAGGTGCTCTTGATGTCTCCATGTCATTTCCTCTGCCTAGGACAGAAGTGGCATGTCAGTCCCTCAGGACCACAAGGGAGCTCAGACTTCCCTGTTTGGCAAGTCCCACCCCACAGGCTTCTCATGGGCCATCACAAAAGTTTTTATTCCCCCTTTCCTCCTTTGTCCCCATCTTTGTCCCCTATCTGCCCCCTCTCCTTAACATCATCCACTGGAGTCCTTTCTTACTCCTCATCATGCTGCTTTTTTTGTCTGCAAAAGCCACCTCCTTGTACCTGGTATGTCCCATGAAAATCCTGCCAGGCTTCCTCATCCCTTCCATGCTGAGATCCATATCCCCTAACATCCAACCCTGCTGCTGGTCAAACAGACCAGAGGATGGCAGAGGGGTCTTGTCAAGTTGGGCATGATGATCCAAGAGGACACCAAGGTTCAGGGGCCATTGTCAATCTGGGCTCCGTGCCTTCCCCACAGGGTCAAGGCCAGCAGACAGCCCTGGCAGGGCCCTCACAGCAGCTGGGGAGCAGGAGAACCCAGGAGACATTACAACCATGTGGGACAGGGGCAGTCACTCTGGGAGCTATTAATGTCCCCAGTGCAAGTCACACATCATTGCGCCCTTGTTGTCAAGATCCAGCTCATTGCACCTCCTGTGCAATTCATAATCACTTAACAAAGCTGCTGATGTCAAATTAGCCAAACATCAGTAAGCAGGGAATGGTCGTCACATTCATCCTGTTAACTGGTGGCTAATTATCTCGTTGTGCCTCCCATGTACTAATTGCAAACTAGCTGTTTCCTGTAGCCCACCAGCACCATTTAGGCTTTAGGAAGGATCAAGATAGCAGATGTATTTCTCCAGTGCTTTTCATGCTTCTGTACCCACTCTCGGAGTTTCAGTCGCAGTATTGAGGAGCTGGCCTTCCCCACTTCTGCTAACAGCATTAGATGTTCAGAGAGGAGCTCGCTGCTGTTCAGCCCTCTGAGCTCCCTCGGGGGATTAGGGGATGGTGCCAGCATCCCTTTGGAGGATAGAGGAGTCTGATGCAAGGCTGCGGGGGAGCCAGGCTCCGGGGGCTGGGACCAGAGCTGAGGGCTCCAGGCTACAAGCAGTCGGTGCAGGCACCAAAGACCTCTTTGCCCCGTGTTTACAGGGAAGGACAAGGCATCTGAACACCCTGCCCTGCTCACAGCTGCTAATCACAAAATCACAGAATGGTCTGAACTGGAAGGACCTTGAAGATAATCTTGTTCCAACCACCCTGCCATGGGCAGGGACACCTTCCACTAGACTAGGTTGCTCAGAGCCCCATCCAACCTGGCCTTGAACACTGCCAGGGATGGGGCATGCACAGCTTCCCTGGACAACCTGTGCCAGTGCCTCACCATCCTCACAGAAGCCTGGGGCACAGGGCTGGAGATGCACCTCAGCTGTTTTCTGAGTCTGGGAGGTGCTGGAAGGGAAACCCCAGAGGTATTTCACATGCTGTGCCCAACAGCAGGGACAAAGCACTGCAAGCACTACTGTTAGCCAGAGATGTGCAACTTGCCTCCAGGACACTCCAAAAAGCAGCTCCAGGCAACGCAGCACGGGCCCAAGAAGGATAATGCCCCTCAGGCTGATTTTTCTGCTCCATCTTGCCCTCCCCACCACCTTGTGGTGCCCATAGTGTGTCTGATGACTGATGGACGCTCCTGGGCCGTCAAAGTTTGGAAGTGTAGTTTCCCCACCTGGGCCAAGAGTGAGGGTCTCTCCAGGGTGTGCAAATGGTGACACACTGGAAGGAAGAAGCCCTGAGACGAGGCAGAAAGGGAAGGACTCCTGAGAGCATCCTTAAACACCAAGGATAATTAAGTGGGCTTCCTGCCAGAGTCTCCAGATGTCTAATTAATACTGTAAGACCGCTGCTCATCTGCCTGATCCCAGTGCAGAAGGCTCCCCAGCTCAGCCTCAGCTTGCCTTTGTGATGGGATGAAGGCAGCCATCAAGCTGCTGGGCTTGGAGCTCTTCCTGCTGGCCTTTCTCCTCTTGCCTGACCTGGGTATCCAGCTGGGGAACAGCGGGATACAAACCTCTCCATGCAGATCCCAAGGGAGCCACAGCAGAGCCAAATCCAGTCCCTGGGAGACTCCACCTGCTCACTACACTCACTCTGGTTTCCAAAGGAGCCATGAGGACCTACAACATGTCGGAAACATCCCTGTAGGGCAAACCAATGCTGTCTTGCAGAGAAATCGGGTAAATCCTGTCAGCCATGATGCAGCTTGCCAGGAAAACATCTTACCTCTCTGCTCTGGGTCTGCTGCAAGCGTACAAGAGCACAAGCAGTGTTGGGGGAAAATTCCCGGCACAGCATGGCTGGTCATGGGGGACTGCCCAGGGCAGAAAAACAGGCTCAAATATTGCAAGCTGCAAAGATACTAAAGAAGACAACTTGGCTACTGCACAAGAAAAGATTGATAACAAGAAAATTAAAAGAAGGCCCAATGCACATTTCCTCCACAGGTACCCAGTAATTTTTGCCATCTGGAGCACCACTTCCTTCTGAAAGACCCCAGAGACCTCATGGATCCAGCTGGATACCATACTCCTCTTCTGACAGAGCAGCCACTGCAAGGCTGATGGGGTGTCTGCTGTGCCCTGCTGCAGTGCAGGACCAGCCAGCCCTCACCACTGTGGGTCCAGAGAGAAAAACAGACCTCTCCTGAGGAAGGAGGGATGGAGAGCAGTGAGGAATCACAGAATCTTTTAGGTCAGGAAAGACCTCCGAGATCAATGAGTGCAGCCCTTGACCAACCACCACCTTGCCAACTAGACCACAGCCCTAAGGGCCATGTCCAGTGGTTTCTTGAACACCGCCAGGGATAGCGACTCCACCATTTCCCTGGCCAGTCCGTTCCAATGCCTGCCAACCCTTTCCATGAAGAAATTCATGAAAACAACATTGCTGTCAATTTCTAGCAGAACAGCTCCAGGATCCCTTCTTACCGTGGCTTCAGGAGGTCTCCGAAACCAAATTAGAGTTTCCAGACCATTTTCCCTGTGTGAAATATCCCTGACATGATATTTTTGTTGCTAGAGAGGATTTTGCACAAAGCACTTGGTCCCTGAGCTCACAAAACAAGCCATGAAACCTTGCTCTGTCCTCTGAGCCAACAGTGCCCATGACCCACATGTAAGGTGCCCATCACATGCATTCATGGATGGCAAAATCTCCCTCATCAGTGTTTCCTTGAGAAAAGGGAACGAGATTGCCATGAGGACACTCATTAAAAAGAATCAAAACAAGATAAAGAGCCAAAGAGATGAATCCTGTGCAGGAAGCATGGGGACTGGATAAAAATGGCCTTTTGGAGGCTCAGCATGGGCACATTCCTCCTCGCAGAAAAAGAGCTTTGAAAGGTCAGCTGGGTAAAACTGCAGAGTAAAGGAGGAAAGGGGGGCAGATTGCACATATTGAAGGCTTGTTCAACTAAGGAATTTAAAAAGAGCACAGACTCTGGCAGGTTAAATGTAAATACACAGTGAGACAGAGAGAAAAGAGCATGAAGATCAATTTGCCATTACCATAAATATGAACGGTCTGTCCTTCAGGGTCCCTCAGGACCCCTGTTCCAGGAGCAGCAGAGTCTGCAGGACCATGAGCTCACAGAACCACAGAATTCCAGAATGTGTCAGGTTGGAAGGGACCGCACAGGGCCACCTGGTCCCACCACCCTGTGCATCATAGAGCACATGGCACAGGACTGCATCCAGACAGTTCATGAGTATCTCCAGGGAGGGGGACTCCACAGCCTCTCCAGGAAATCTGTTCCAGCTCGTGGTCACCTGCACAGTGCTCCTCATATTCAGATGGAACTTCCTGTGCCTCAGTTTCTGCCCACTGCCTCGTGCCCTATGGCACAAAACCATCGAGCAGAGCCTGGTCCATCCTCCACACCCTTCAGATACTTGTACATATTGATGCGGTTCCCTCTCTGCCATCTATTGTCCAGGCTGAACAGACTGAGCTCTCTCAGTCTTTCCTCATCAGAGAGATGCTCCAGTACCTTAATCACCTTCACAGCCCTCTGCTGGATCCCTCCCAGGAGCTCTGTCTTTCCTGTACTCAGATCTGGACACAGCATTCCAGATGCACCTCACTAAGGCTGAGTAGAGGGGTAGATTCATGTCCCTGACCTCCTGCAATGCTCTTCCTAATGCAACCCAGGACACCACTGGCCCTCCTGCCCACAAGGGCACTGCTGGCTCATGGACAGCTTGCTGTCCAGCAGGAGCCCCAGGTCCTTGTCCTTCTGCTTTCCAGCTGGTCAGCCCCCATTCTGTGCTGGTGCATGGGGTTATTCCTCCCCCGATGCAGGAGATGATCAGCTGAGGACTAGCCCACTGCAGAACAAAGCAGAGGACCATTATTATTCAAACCCACTGCAAGCAGGTTTGAAGGGCTCCCATCCTGCAAGTTTTTCTATGGTTGACCTCAAAACAAACCTGAAGACAAGCAGCAGAACGACCCCTAAAGGAGCTGAGGTGGTGGCAGAAGAGCAGGGAGGTTTTCTCCCAGTTGGAAATGGACAAACAGGCCGGGATACATTGCCAGTTCCTCAGCAGAGGGGCAGAGCCCTTCAGGCAGGGAGCACGGGCACCTGCACTGCTCAGTCTGTGCATGAATGAATTAGGGAAGTGTGTAGACACTGAGGTGACATCTTCTGCTAGCACCAGGTGTTTAGAGTAACCTGATTTCTAAAAGCTGCCAAAAGACCTGCCAAAACTGCTTATCAACAAGATGACAAATGAGATACGAGGTTGATTCACACAGAGGAAATAAACTGTTTGGGGCACTGCCAAGCTCATGAGCTGGGTGCTGCTGCTCCAGAGAGTGGTACCAGTTGTCAGGAAATAATAGCAAAACACCAACATCGCCATGCAACAATGTAAATCTGTATACATGGACAGTGTGTATGCTCCTGCTCTCACAGATCCCCAGATGGAGACAATCCAAGGTCTGGGAAATCTTCTGCACCAGGAGAAATTGGTCAGGTGGGACATTGCTGCCTGGAAAAGGGGTTGTGTACAGACAGGGAGAATAATAGTCCTTAAAGGCATGGAGAAGGTTCAGAGGGAATAAATACATTCTTCACTGTGTCTTAGTACAAGGAGTGGTCAGCAGCTGAACTTGCCATGCTCCAGCAATCCCAGAGCTTGTGGTGGGCTGAAATATTATTTGGGAGAGGGAGCAGACTTTACTGGGCATGTGCTAGGCATGTGCTAGTGGAGGAACCCAGGCAGTGTGTTTGTCTTCCCTCCCAGATGGATCTGTGGTCCAGCTTGGCTCTGATGCGTTCAAAATGGGCCACCCTTTAACAGTGCCTCTCCTTCTCTGCAAGAATAACTGTATCCTGAAGGCCAGTGCAGGAGGAGCTTGGAGTAGGACCAGCAGCCATCTCCCTGCCTTCAAAGGAAAGCGATGCCTGATTTTCCCAGGGCTCATGGTCCTCCTGCTTCCCCTGGGGCACACAGAGTGATAAAAAGCTGGAAACCCAGAATCCATCCCCTTCTCTTCAGGGATTTTACTCCACACATCCCATGGGCATCCAAGAGGCTGCACAAATACCTCCCTGGCTCCATCCCAGTCAAACTGGGTGTCCCCCCACCCCGTCCCAGCATCATCCTGTACATCACCCAACACGCTGTAGCTGAGAGCTGCTGCAGGCACCTGGCAAGTGCCCCATTTTTCCATCCCTGTGAGGTAGGCAAGGCTTTGGATTTTGGAGGTAATGAGCTCATGGTGACAAGCTGAAGCAAGGTTTCTGGCTGGTGCAGCTAGCCCAAACACTCAATTAAAACGAATCCACTCTCAGTTGCAGTGCTGGGCAGCTCACAGCAGCATGGTTGGTCATGCCTGCGAAGGAATTTGTGCCAGTTTTGCCTGGACAGTAATACCTGGATCAAAGGAGCTTGTGAAAGAAATTAAATGCAGTGTAGATAGGTTCCCTGTGCCTGCCTGTTATAAATACACACCAAAAATGTTAGCTTTTAGGCTTAAATTCCACCTTCTAAATGAGCTATTATTTCAGCACAGCCAAGCAGCCAGACTAGATTCTTGCTTTTGTGTTTCCATGATTAAAGACAATCTGACATCTTAGATGCTTCTGATGTAGTCCAGAGCTCTTTTCTGTACCTAACCAGCCACAGCCCCCATTCCTCAGCCCTAATGTGGAGCAGTGAGAGTCTTCAGCTATTGATCAGGGAGTCCATAACCTTTTCTGAAAAGTGGCCACCGTCCTCACAGAGCAGTTTGGGCTTTCTCAGGACATCTGTGGTGCTGGAAGTGTGGAGACCATTGTTTGCAGTGTGGCTAGGAATAGTGCTCAGGCACTTTCCAGGCCAGCATATCCCTCTGAAATTAGGGTTCTTCTCTTTCAGATTAGGTATTAAAATTTGTAGAAACGCAACAGACACCCCTGAGATGCTGCTTCTCAAAAGATGCAGGGTGATCATGAAGTTCACTCTCTTGGCCCCACGGTGAGGCATTTCTGGGGTGGATCTACCCTCTTTTCAATGCAGGGAGCCCTGAGGAGACTGTTCCCTCCACCAGGCATCTGTCCATGTGCTGCAGCTCCTTGCCCAATTGCCAATCTGAGGATGAGGATGATGATGGTGAAGTTCAGCATTGTGCATTGCTGAGCTCCTTCCTGAGTCTCACCTCGAATACCCTGGGGGCAGATGCCACTAGGATCTGTCAAGAATCCCCTGTTTTGGGGAAAGCAATGACAAACTTCAGCCCTGAGGATCCAACCTTCCACATCACTTGAGCTCCAGCTTTCTCACTTGTTTACCAGGAGCTAAATCCGACTGTGACACAGACCAGAGACCGCAGCTGGCAGAATCAGACCCTGACAGCAGACCATGTCCATGCAGGGTGTGCAGGAGGTTCCATCTGAACACAAGCCCCTGGCCCTGTGCTTCAAGGTCACTGGCAGGGCAAATAGTTACTCACCATTTCTTTTGGAGTAGAAATGTAAGTAAGGTCAGGACAGGCGACAACAGCCCAACTGCTGCAGGAAAACATCTTACAAACCAGTCCCTGCACACGAGGTGCTGCAGGAGGTTGGTCTGCACCTGCCAACACTGACAGAAAGGTTAAGGTTGAGCAGGACTGCGGGATCCCACTGGGAAATGGTTTTCCCCAGGAAATCCATGAGATGAGCTGCAGTGGTCCACCCTGGGTGTCTTTGAGTGGCAGCCATGGAGGGTGCTAGAAAAGCACCACTGAAAGAGAAGCTGAGCCAATGAGGAGGCTGCAGAAAAACTAAACCTGCCCTGTTCTGAGGTAGCCACAACAGCAATCAGGGAGGAGAAATATTCCCAGAGCCACTTCACAGTAGGCAGGCTGTAAATGCACCTGTTACTGTCATCAATAGCAAGGTGCCACAAGGAGGGGAAAGCCCCTTTCCCAAAATTTCCAGGGGTCAGGCACTGCAGAGAAGCACCTCTCCCCACTGGAGGGACTGCTGCTTCACTCCAGTTACACAGTGCTGGAAGCAAGAGCAGGATCCAGCCCTGCAGCCCATTTAATATCAAAAAGAAACATCTGCTCCTTTGATTTATTAAAAAAAAAAAAGAAAAGAAAAGCCAACCAAAAAAACCCCCAAACCAACAAAAAAAGAAACAAGCCTCAGATAGCAGCCTGAGTGGCTTCTTGAAGATTTGGATTTCTTTCCCCTTTTTACAAATGGTAATTTCAGGCTGATGAAAGGAGAGTAACGTGACACATTGACTACACAAGCCGTCTCCACAGAGGGAAAACAGCTGATGCCCAGGAATGCGGGGTGCTGCTCCAAGCCTTCACCACCTACTGATACCACATCATTGCCCTGGGCCTCAGTTTCCCTCTGTGAAAAAGGATTTTTGTTTCTGAAAAAACAGGATCAGGCAAGGGGGTGGCTTGGCAGCTAGTTCTCAATGTGCCTTCAGTTCTCAGAGGACATTTCACAAGGCAAGGCTTCCTTCTTGGCACTTTCCTAGCTTCAGGAAAAGCCTCCAGCCTCACCCCTTGGCAGGGAGATTTCTCCTTTATCCTGCCCTTCAAGTCAGGCAGATGATTTTAGCAGAGATTCTGATCCTTAGGAGTCAGAGTGCAGCCCACCAATTCACTTTGACCACTCCGTTGTGCAGGGATTGGCCACAGCTCTCCATTCCCATGTCCCTGTCCTGCTCCCAAGAGACACCCACCCTCTGCTACCAAAACTGAACATCAGAAACGCTGCAGCTTGTTTTCATGTCCTTGGGCTGGTTTGTTTTTCCACAGGATATTTTTATTCTTGCCCTGATCCCAGTCATACTGGGGATTTAAAGTTTCAGCCAAAGCAATAAGAAGTAAAGAGCAAAGAAAGTGAATTGAGATCCAGAGCATTTCAATAAATTAAAAGGAAAAAAAAAAACAAAAACACTAAAGGATAAAAAAATAAAAAAATAAAAAAGACATAGCCCGGCACAGAGGAAGCAAAGCAATCAGAGCAAAAGCTGTCAGCTTTGCCAGTTCCCCTTTGTTCACAGATCAAATTCACTGCCTCTCTCGTCCAAAACTAACAACTCCTAAGTCTCCCTCATGCTCCCTGGGGAGGTGTTTTCTATATTGGAAACAAATCTATTTTGACACTTCTGATGCTGTTTTACCCAAATTGCCCTCTGTCAGGCTGCGTCTCTCATTTCCCATTTGTAGCACACCATGCTCCTGGTTCAAGCCCGGTGCCAGGTGGTGCTGGCATCAATCTGGGCTTGCACTGACCCGGACAGAGGTTACTCCAAGGTTCCCTGCCACCAGATCCCTCTCCTACCCCTCTCTCTGCCCTTGGGGAAAATCTGGCCCAAACTAAAGCTTATTTGGCAACCCAGTCCTAGATTGTGCACAGGGAAGGGTCTTGGTGCCGAATTCCAGCCAGCAATGTCTGCTCAAATGTCCTTTCCCTGCAGCACCCCAAGGCTCCAAGAGTCAGGAAAACCTGAATTTTCCCTGATGGGGTTTGGTCACCAGACAAGGGAAAGAAATTAAAAAGCTTTGCAAGCAAAAGGATGGAAGTCCCGAAAATTCATACTTGCTGCAAACACTCTCATGGCAACTTCACAATTAAGTGTCTGACTAATTCTTACAGAAGCCTTCCAGGTGGGAATTTCAGATGGTCCTGCTTTATCTGTGTACCTGAAAGGGATCATCTCCACCCTGGGAGGAAAGTCTTAAGGCAGCCCTGCCGCAGCAGTGACCTCCCTGTGTCGAGACAAGAGGTTTGTAGGTCATCCGTAGGAATGGTCATGTAGGATTGTCCTCTGCATGCAGTTAAGGGATTTAAGAGATGTTCTTGATGTACTTGAGGTGTCAGTGGTACTGAATTATGCATGCTCTGGGGCCTCAGGTAGAATTATGGCCGGCTAGGCTGTAAGAACTGAGCAAGATAAAGTTTGGCAGAGTTTCCTGGCCCATCTGAAGACATAGCAGCAGGTACCCTTGTGATGGAGACTCCCATCACCACCAGACACTGACCAACCATCCTGTCTAGCAGTCTGATCTCCCCACACAACGTTTATCCTATGCTAACCCAAGTAAATTAATTTGTTGGCTGTTTTTCCCCTGTAACACTCTGAGTTGCTGTGCAATGCTTGATGCACACACCAACAAAGCTTTTCTCCTGCACACATCCCTCCCCAGATGGTGGACTTTTGCAGGTGCTGAACTCATCCCTCAGAGCCTTCCAGAAGAATTAGGATTCTCCTGACTTGTTGCAGGCCCAGCCTTACTAACCCACTGCCCAGTCTGGTCTTCACTGTGTCCCAAAGCTATGGGGTTTTGACCTGGTTCCCCCAGGCACAGTTTGCATCTGGTCTGGTTTCACGGGTGTCCTGCAAGGGTGCGGATCACCCCCTCCATCTCCTACGGTCTTCTGTAGCGATCTGCTCAGCGCCAGTAAGGCTGAGGCAGAGACTGTAATGAGGAGAAAATTAAATCATGAAACACTAATAATTATCAGCATCCCAATTAGCTGACAGTGATGGCAGCCAGCCACCAAGAACTGGGGGAGGAGGGTCAGCATCCCTGCAGCTTCTGTGCCTCAACGGGCACGGAGCTCATCTTCACCCTGCACAGATGCATCCCTCTCTGAGGGCAGCCATGGGGACACACATGAGGACAACTTTCTCTCCTTTTCCTGGCTTCGAGACAGCATTTCACAGCTGCAATTGCTGGACTGGGGTTGCAGAGACCCATGACGCCTTGTCTGCTTGAGAGCTGTGCTCTCCTGGTGAGTTGCTAACAGCTAAGGGATAAGGAGGAAGCAGAGAAGCCAGTTTAATATCATTTTCCTTGTTATTATCTCCCAGCTTCTCCCCAGCAATTTGCTCAAACTTGTGTAAAACTCCTTGCCAAACAAGCCCCTGCCCAAATAGACCTTCATGTCTGCAGGACTCTATTTATAACCGAGATCCCATTTAGCAGATAAGCCAAGGGAATTCAAGCAGGATTTAAGCTAAGCAGTTATCTGTGACCAGCGGCCACAGTGTGCGTAGCGTCAGATTTACTGGGGATGTGCAAGGCGGAGGCACAGGAGAGCAAACAGCCTCTGGAGCAGCCAGCCAGAACCCCGAGGGATGCAATCACTGCTGGCACAGACGCTGCTCTTAGAGACTTTGTGAGCAGCCAAAGAACAGCGAGCAAACCCCTTTCCCTGGGATCTGGAGAGCCTCCTGCACACCCCGGGACCCTGCAGGTATCAGCACCGCTCTCCTCTCCTCCCCCGGCTTCACACCACCTTCCCAGGCATGTCTTGCTGGCAAGGGTTTCACTTGTCTTCCCAGATAGATATTACAGCCTAAGATGATGCACTTAACAGGGTTGTGAAATCTGCCATAAAGTTTACTGCCCTACATCAATATAATGCCCTGCAAAGTTAATACGGAGGTACCTATTTTATAACAAGGACAAATAAAAACATTTCCCATTAGCCCACAGCATTAGGAGCTGCATTTCTGATGGCCAGGTGCTGCAATGAAATGGGTGGAGAATATTAATATGAGTATTATGGAGCTATGCACATGTACATACACATACATATATATACACCTATATAAAAATGAGAAACTATTGAATTTGCTCAGATGTTCTGTAGTGTTTGGAGGGCTTCATTTCTACACTGCAGGAGAGATTGGCTGCAGATCCAGAGACATTTCTCTGCTATTACACCATGTCAATTTTTCATCATCTCAGAGGCCCTTGTCATAGAAAAAATGGATAAGTTTAAATCGATCCAAGATCAGAGTTAAACACCTGGACATAAATGTGGCAGAAAGTAAAAAGCAAAGAGGAACCCGTTACTTCCCACACAAAGCAGTGGCATTGGGCTCAGTCATTCAGGACAGAGAATTTGAGAACACCTCTGGCCTCTCTAGGGAAGTAGGTGGCTCCCAGAATCGAAAATTCCCTTGGCACCTGTGGGTATTTCCATGCTGAGGGGCAGTGAGATGGAGCACTGTGCCCCTCAGCTGTTCTGTACTGATGCCCAGGGGGTGCAGCTGGGAGACTGAGCATCCCTGGGATGAAATGGGGCTGCAAACCCTGCAGTGCCAAGCTGGACCCAGCCCTTGCAGCCCCAACCTTTCACCAGCACCCAGACAGGTTGCAGCCCGCACAATCAGTCTGCATGCCTTCAGCTCCCTTCTGCCCCTCCTCTGGACACCCTGGCCAAAGATTTTGGCAGGCACATTCCTGATTTCTCCACTTCCAGCCCCAGCATGTTCCTCTGGTTCAGCTTGGCTGCAGCTCTCAGGAGAACCAGTGAGTTTTCCCAGGATTTGTCCCAGTGCCTTCCTCAGGGGCCAATAGCTGGCCCAACAGCTGGCCCAATAGCCATCTAGAAAGGACTGGGTGGCAACCATGGCACTGCTTCTCACCCCCTGAGAGCGGACCAGAGCACCCCAGCTTCCCAGTCGACCCATGTTTCTCTCTGCCCAGATACACCCACAGCATCATCCCTGTCCCAGGCCAATCACTCTTCTCCCTCCAGACACCATCCCTTCCAAACAGGAATTATTACAGATATTATATTAGTTTGGTTCTATTATAAAGTGCTGAAAGATGTGAAATAAAAGGTATTAAATGCAGTCAAAGAGTTAAAAGACTGTGTCAACTAGACTTGCAGGTGTGATGAGAGGTTTTGCTTGTTTTCCATCTGCACGAAAGTCTGCACGTGGCACAGTCCAGAGAGAACAAAAAGGGGAACAAGAACCAAAGCCTGCCTGTGTCCAGCCTGGCAAATATGAAAAGAAAGTCTTATGATGTGGTGAGCCCCCACTGGAAGTCCGAGAGATGGATAACATCAACCTGCAGCTGAATAAAACATTAAAATCCTCCGATAAGAAAAGGCTGTGAGGAACTACCTATACATCACCACCACCTGCTGGGTGCCTCGGGAAGGAGCCTCAGACGCTGCCACCCTGCCAGGCAAGGCCACCCCAAAAAGCATGAGGGTCCCCACAAAAGCAGCTGCCTACCTCTCTGGCAGGTATCTCAATGCAAGTAGAGCAGTCTCACACCGGCAGTCTGCGAGCACCAGGGGTTTAAAAGCATGTGTGAAGCCAATCTCTTTTGTTAATGCATGAATCCCAGGCAAAATAACAGGCAGCTGGTGGAGGATGGGATTAATGAAGAGTTAAAGAAAGGTAAAATAATTAGGGTCCTGCTCGTGGGGCATATGGAGAATGGGGCTTGTCAGAGCAGCTTGCTCTAATTTTTCATGGAGATTACGAATTTTAGTGGAGAGAGATAATAGCGTTGCTGTAACGTACTTAGGCTCTTGTAAGCCATTTGATCTGCCCCTGCCTGACACTCTGATTAATAAACCAGAGCGATAGCAAATCGACATGCCACACGAGATGTGCAGGAAAGCAGCAAGCGAGGACATCCAAATGAGATTAAAGAAGGGGAACAACCGCCAGTAAACTCTGTCCTGGGGCATCCCCACCTCCCACCAGCCACAAATGCACATGGGATGCAGGAGAGATGTAACCCTCCTGGGAGTGGAGAGGGTGTGGGCTGCACTGACCCTGGATGGGGGCAGCAGCTCTGCAGAGTACTGGGTGCTGCTCCATGGGATGTCCAGCTCACTCCTTGGGCTATTGGAGCTGAAAAGCTTTTTGCAATCCCGGATGTAAGGCAGGATCATGCCAGAGCAGAGGCACGCTGTTTTTCTCCAGCCCCAGTGAATGTGCATTGCCAGGATTTGGGTCTGGGGAACGTGCCTGTGTGAGACTCTCCCAGGAAGAGCACTGTGGATCCCACCCAGCAGCTCTCCATCCCTGCTGTGCCTTCACAAATGCAAATCCTCCTGTCTCGAAGGCCCTCAAGCGTAACTAGAAGTGGTTGCTAATTAAAGGTTTACACTAAAGCCTCACCAGTGGGCTGCCCTCCCTCCTTGGGAAGTTGCACGGGGTGTGATAAAGGCATGAGAGATGCTAAACGGTTGATAAGGAGGAACTGGGAAGTGCTGCGGTGGAGATCTGGGCTGTCCCAGCTTACCTGCCCTTCCTTGTTGCCTTGCAGCACTGCACTCCCTTCACCAGCAGCCCCAGAGAGCCATCACACCAGAGCTGCCCCCACCTCCTTGGTCATTATGCCCCAGGTTCTGGCACCAAATTTTCCACACCACCCCAGGCATCCTCCCCAGACCACCAGAGAAATCCCAAAACCAAGTCCTCTCCCTCTGCAGCTGACATGGTCCTTCTGCTCCTGCCCTTTCCTTTGGGAAGTGCCAGGCACTTTGGGCAGAAATGTTTTTTCATCCAGAAAATACCAGTTCATCAAAACACTTCCTAAGAAAAGGTCACTTCAAACAAATTTCTCTTTCCAAAAACCTTCTGGGGAAGAAAAAAAAGAAAAAAAAAAAGACATGCAACATTTTAGCTATCCTGTTTCAATAGCTTTAACTGAAAAATCTTCTCTCCCTCACCCCACCCAGGTGCCAAATTATTTCATTTGGAAATGCAAGATCGTTATCTTCCTTCAAAAAAAAAAATCAAATAGAAAAGGGTGAAATCAAAAGAAAATCTCCGGAAAAAGTTAAAATGAAACACTCCACTGAGTCCAACACAGCAAGTGGGAGTTGGGCTGCATTCTGCCAGGTTCCCTGGGGTGGCTTTCATCCCAGTTCAGGGCAGGACAGGATTCCCAAGTCTTAACAAGAATCCCAGGACAGTGGAGCTGGTTCCCGTGACCCATCCTAGCACAGGCTTTGCAGGACACGGTGACACGGCCAAACATCTTACAACGCATGAGCTTGCCAGGAGCAGAGACCCCACTACTCATGACACGTCAGAGCAGCAGAGCTTCCGAGGCTGATGGTGGCAACCGAGCCGAGGGACCCCCAAGGGGCTGAGTGTCTATGGGATGCAGCACAGCCCCGATACTGGGATGGGAAATAGGGTTGGTGTTTCCCTCACAGCCTCCCCACACGTGCTCGCAGTCCCCCGACAGCATCCCCAGCCCTCAGCTGTTACAGTTTAGGCTGCATGGGGAGCGGGAATGCCAGCAATCAGGCATCCAGAAGAGAATCCAGGCCCGGTTCAATATTGAAAGAAGAAGGGCTTTGAAAGGAGTGCGCTCATTTCCCTGTTTCGTCCTTTGCCAAGAAAACCGGGGGGATGGAGGAAGGGGCGAAGGGGTGGGGGGAACAGTGGAAAAAATGTCTTGGCTTGGCCCTCTCCGCCTTTTATCTCATGGGCAGCCTGCCGAGACAGGGTCTTCCCCCTGCTGAGCCCGCTGGCAGATCAAATGAAAGGAAAGAAGAGTTATAACCCCCCCTGACTGCAGCCCCTCCCTTCAAGGAAAAGGAGAGGAGGAAAGAGCAAATGGCCCTGTGATGCCAGCAGTTCACACCCCAGCTGGATGGGAAGCATCACGAAAAGTCAGCTCCTCAGCATCCATGGGGGCCCAGGAGATAGTCTCCCCAGCCAGCAAAGGGAAGCCCAGAGAGATCCAGATGTGGTTGGAGGGTGGGCCGTGTCCCCATGGAGGGGACAGCACTGCTCCACGGCCTTGAACCAAGGGGGAAGGTCACCAGTGGTCCTGGCAAGCATCTCCCACAAGGGTCCCGCTGTGCCTGTTCCTCCATCATGCCAGACCTTTCAGAGCCAGCTTCAAGCAAATAGCTTAATTAAATGCCTTTATTCCAAGGACTCCCTCTGTGTGTTTGTGTATTTGTGGATTAGCAGTTAATACAGTAAGAGGCTTTATTGTAACTAAATTGATTTTTTCATCTTTTTTTTTCCTTCCTTCTGTATGCTTTTGTCCCCTCTTCCCACTCCCCAGAGTGTTCTCCCTCGTCTCAGGGTTTCCCATGCTGATCCTCACCTTCACTGCCAGATGGCACTGATAAGGGTGTGGTGGTGAGGAGATCACAGCAAGAAGCTACCCACCAAGGTCTGAGGGACTAATGACATTGAAGGCATTCTTTTTTTAGGGTGGACATGTAAGTAAGTGAGTATTGGCTGTGTTATCGTATGGGGGAGAAGAGATCCCTGCTGTTAACAGGGTGTTTGCCTTGACAGGGATGGACGGCACAGGCAGGGTAGGGAAAAAATCTCCAGCCATCATCCCCAGTCCAAGAACACCGTATTTCCCAGGGTAAGGAGGCCACAGAGGGAAACTTCAGCCCAACCTGCAGACCCCTGAGGATTGCTTGGCAGGGTCTGTGCAATCTCACCATCTTCCTCTTCCCAGTGCAATTCAACTTCCCTACATTATAGTTAAATCATTATCAGCCTGTAGCATGTTGACCCCATGCAGGACTGCAACATATCCATGTGAAGTTAAGATCAAGGAATTCCAGACTTCGATAGCCCATCACCCAGTATGTCCAGACTACTCCAAAAGGGCTCACAGTGTCCACAGCTTCTTCCTGTGGTTAATTAAAAAAAAATCAGTAAATGCAGTTGTTACGCAGTCTTGGACCTGGATGCCCTTCTGGGCTTCCCAGGATGGGCACAGACCTGAGCTCCACTTTCCTTCCTTTTTTTCCTTTGCCTTTTCCTCTTCCTTCCTTCTTTACAGCCCGTCTGCTACTTCCTGCTTTCCCTCCTTCTCTCTTTCCTCCTTCCCTCCTGCTCTCCCCTTTCCCTCCCTCCTTCCTGCCCCATGTTCCCTGTCTTTGCACAGGCCAGCAGAGCTGCCTTCTTGCCGTTCCCTCCCTGGGCAGCGGGAGCCGAAGCCATAATTAAACTTGGCTGGGAGGAATGTGAATCAAAAGTCTGTTAAAAAAGAAAAGAAACGAGGGTACCTGTGGGATTACGTGAGCCAGAAAAATGCAAAGCCGGCTTCCAGCCGCCCATAAAATAGATGCCGTCTCCTTCCCCATTGGCAGGGTTTGGCTGAACACAAAAGGCTAAGAAGAGGATTTTTATGGGAGTTATTTATAGCCTGAATGAATAGTGGTGTGTGTCAGAGTGTTTCTGCCTCTCAGCATGAGCCCAGGGTGCCAGCCTCGCCGGGTGATACCACACCGGGTTTGGGATGGCACCTGCAAACCCGAGACCCAGGCAGACCCTCCTGCAGGGACAGAGGTGACAGCAAAAGAGGATAAATCAGGACAAGAAGGGATGAAAAGGCTAAGGGCAGATGCTGCTTGCCCCCAGCACCTTCACCTTGGCCAATGTCACATGCACCTGGCTGGTGACAAGCAATGGGCTGTTCCAGCCCACAAGCCACTACTCCAGGTGGATATCCCCAGGATACCCATTGTTTCCCCCTCTCTAACCTCTTCACTCCTAGCCTGGCTGCTTTTCCTCTTCCCTGGTTTGATGGAGATATCTGAGAAGCCTTCCCCCCCATTTGCACCAGGAGCTGGCGCAAAGATTCATCTCTTTGTGAACGAGATCAGTTTAAAATCATCCCCAAACTCCATGAAAAGCTCAAAAGTTGGCAGTTCAAGAAGTACATTCATTAAATAAAGAGGGAGAGAAAAAGAACAGGCAGAGAGGAGGGGGAAGAAAAAAAAGATTACCTTGCTGAATTAATCAGGCTTCACTGTAATGTTCAGCCTCAGATTTTATTTCCTGTAATAAGCCCATTAATACGGGTGTCTATAGCAGGGGGCTTTTAGCAGCAGGCACCATTAGTGTAACGAGGAAGGGCTAATAGAGTTTTATTGGAATTTTTACTCCAACATCACAGCCTTTTAAAACAGCTGTCTCAATAGGCATTATTATTCTGATTAACATTTAGACAGCACAAATCATAGTGATGCCCTTGCTGTCCCACAGGTTTTATCATAATCATTCCAAGTTCCTGATGTGTCGGCTAGTCCTTTCCAGGGCGGAGGGAATTTTAGACCCCAGCAGAGGCTGGGGGTCATTCCTTTTCTCCTGTGCCAATGGACCTGCTACTTCTGAGGTGACCTGATGGGCTGTGATGGAACAGGGTCCTGCTGTTAGTGAAGCGCATTGGAAGCAGCCGGAACCAGACAGATGCTTTTTGAGCATCTCTGATCCCAAGAGGGATTTGAAAGCAGGATGGGAAGGGTTAAAAAGCAAGCTGGCATCCTGGGGACCCATCCTGGCTTCACTCTCACTCTGTTTCTTGCCTGTGTGAGAATTAAATATTTATTTTTAAAAATTAAATCAAAGATAAATATTTTTTTAATTGTGTGAATTAAATATTAAGCCAGCAGTTTGGGTGCACTAAGCCAGGGGTTCATTGCATAGCAGTGTTTTGGGGCAGCAGCCAGTCCCAGGGCTGGAAAACCTTTTTCCCCATATCTGCAAGACCTGTGCTAGATGGGACAGAGGAACTGCAAGGGTGTCACACTGAGGGTGTCCCAAGGATCCTATAAAAGCCCAGAGGCATCTGCAGGGCTGTCATGGGGGCTCCCACTGCCTGGTGAGCCGATGGGGTCTGGCCTCTGTGCAACTGATCCTGCTTGAGACATGGGGAAACTGAGGCACGGGGGGGGAGGGCAGCACCTTTTCCACAGGGACAGCACAGGCAGCCCAGGAGCCCTCTCTCCCCGCCCAAGGAAGAAGCCATGAGGGAGTGGAGGAGCTGAGACAGAGACAAATGCGGGCAAAATAAGCGAGGGATTAAACACTAAAAGCAAACAGGCTGCAAATGGACTTTTAGCTTTTATTTGCCGAGTTTTGTTTCATGAGGGCGATTTATGAGGACATTTTGCTGCGGTTGAGCCTGTCAGTGTGCATGGGGAGCAGCAGCTGGTTCATCCCTGCTCCAGCCATACCCTGTGGGGCTCAAACCACCTTAAGTACATTGAAGCAGGTGGTTTGGCTTGGAGCTGGGCAAGGGAGCCCCAGGGGCACCAGGAGGGCTGGAGACCTACTAATTACTTGCTTATTAGAATCTAATTAGTGTCCCTCTGCTTCCTCCTCTCTCCCAAGGGCTCTGCTTCTGCCAGGAGTCACCTCATGCCCCCGCACACCCCAGGGGATGATTTTCCACCCTGGATCCATGCTGGCATTGCAATGTCTCGCTGCTCCTGGGGCTTTGTAGCAGACTTCTCAGCATCACTCATGATAATTGGCAAATATGTAGAGATTTCTTCTCTGGAACATCAGGATGAAGGAGGATCCCTCCCCACAGGGCAGGCACAGATGTTTGTGAGCTCTCACAGCTGGCTCCAGCAGCAGGGGTGTGCCAGACACAGCCAGGGTGCCCAATCTCAGCCATGCCAGACCCTGGGTGCTGCAAGGGCTCCAGCCTTCTCCCAGCATCTCCACTGCTGGTGGGTAACTCCTTTTTGCAGTCAAAGGTCACCTTCCTTTTGGCTGCCCCTACCCCAGACCAGTCCCCTGCTCTCCCACCCACACCTGCTCCCCTCCCTCCCCAGACAGTTCTGTTTGGGTTGAATCCAGCTGGAATCAGGATCCTCCTGTTGTTTCTCTTGCTCTAAACAGACGCCACTGACTCTGGGATGGGGTCCCGGGATGGGAAAGGCTCAAATCACATGCAATGACAGGTCCGCACTGCCAAGAGCTGAAGCCCCAAGGTAGCTCCCCAACACCAGGCACGCAGGAAATCTGGGGGGCCAGTGCTTAGTGACCACACGGATGTTGCAGTGTGACAGTATTTAGTTACCTCCATTATCAGATGATTAACCAACTACATTCCACCCTTGGGGCTGCCATCCTAAAGTCCATGCAAAGCTTGCTAGGCAGCATCCAGACATCCCACTGTGTCCAGCTGGGACCAGCAGCCATCCCACAACTCGTGGTCCTCAAGGGCTCTGAAAATGCCTTGCTGGAAGGAGCCAGTGACCATCAGGAGAGGAAAAAACACAAGCTGTCTGAAACATGGGCAAGCCACCTTCAAAATTGTCTCCTGCTGGTCTGAACCCTCTGGAAGGTCCCTGTCAAGGAAGCTGCCAAACCTACGGAAGATGCACCACGTGGCCCAGGACACACTGGGTGCTGTTTGCTGCCCCAGCTGCCCTTGCACAGCCAGCTAAGACAAGATCTGAAAGAGATCTGGGTTCTGATTTCCATTCTCCTGGCACACGAAATCTCCCCACTGCATGAAGCCCGCCTCCTTCAGGGTACCGAAGTGTTTAGCATCTGCTTAAAATTATTCATTGTTTTCATGGTAAGTGCCTGATGACGTCTTTTAAATAGAACTGGGAGGGAATTAGCCTTCTCCCCCTTCCTGTTTCCTACCCTGCTCTCCTTTCTTTCTCTCTCCTTTCCTCCATTTCTTCCTTTTGTCCTTCCCCTCTTCCTCCCTAAAAATTTACTAATTTCTTCCTTATTCCATTGTCCAAACCCCTACTTGGTCATAGGCTGCAGCAGACAAGGAGAAACTCCTCAATAAGGGCAAATCCAACAGTAAAACTGGAATGGAATGACAGCCATTAACCTGGTTCCAGGAAGGAGAGTAAAACTGCAGCATGGCAGCAGCCAGCAGGCCTCAACTCGTAACTTTTCTTTCTGATTAAAGCACACTGGTCGCAGATTAACTTCCTCTGTTCAATATTTTACTGTGTCACCAGCACTGGAAGGCAGGGGGAAGAGGAAGAGGGGTGGGCAGGATTGGGGACTCAGGATCCACAGCTTGTCTGCAGCTCTGCAGCCTTTGGCAGGTGCCAAGGACACGGACACTCGACCCAAGGTGATGAACGTGCCTCCAGCAGTTGCCCTCTACCATGAAGTGCTCATGCCAAAGGTCTCTGTCCAGCAGGGCAGTGTCCCACCCTGGCATCCCAGGGCTCACCCATGGGCACAGAAGGAGTCAGTGTCAGAGCTGGGGATGCTCTGGGCTTCCCAAACACGCAGCACAAGCACGATGATGGACACAGCCACTGCTACAAGCTTGGCAAGAACATTGGCTTGTTTCAGTAGAGACAAAGCCCCAGGAGCTTTGGGGAAGCCACATCCCTTGGTAGATTGATCCATTTCTTTCAGTGGCATCAGAAAACGGGATGGAAGAGAGAATAAATTCCTGGCCATACCCCCTCAAGCATCTCTACATCTCTGCATCCCCCACTAGATGTATCCCTTGCTCCTTGCAGAACACAGGACGTGCCAGCCTGGAGCCAGCAGCCCTCTGTCCCTTTCCTAATCCCTCACAGACCCATTAATGCACCACAGAGAGTGCAAACACCTCTATGGGACCCCGATGGATTTTAATTCATTAATTCCATGCTTGAGTTCTTCTCACTCTCCCCCCCACCTGCCCTGTTCACTCTTCCAGAGCAGGGATTGCAGAGGACATATCTGCCCTCACGCTGGGAGATGGAGGCTCAGGACAAGGATGACCCAGTCACCGAAATACTTTTCCCAGTATTTCTGACAGCTCCCCCGCAGAAATGAAACAGTATCAAGAAACATCCTTGTGGGGAATCCCCACGGGCCTCAGTTTCCCTTCGATGCTCCCAGGCCAAGAACAACATCTCAGTACCCCACAGGCCCTTCACTCCCTCACCAGCAAGACTTTTTCAATCTCCCTGAAATAAATCACTTTTTAATTACAACTGGACTGCAACTACCAAAATATAAAAGGCTTTGGGGCTTCACAGCACACCAGCAACAGTTCCTATGACCTGCGATGCCTTTCCATCCCCAGCAGCTCCACTGGCACCAGCCTGATGCCTCCCTGTGCCATGGGGAAGGCTCGCTGCTCCCTTCCAGCCTTTCACACTCCCTTGCACAAGGTAAAAATGTGAGGGCAAGGGGAGGCTGGATCTGTTGCGAGGAAGCGGGGAGCTCAGCATAACCAGGGTTGAGCTCTCACACCTGGCTGTACCCCCTCCTCCTCCTCTAACTACCGCTTTCACCCTGTTTCAGATTTCAGGGGGGGAATTTGTTTTAGTTAGGGGAAAAAAAAAAAAACCTCAGGCCATCTCTGAGATTTTTTTAGCAGCAGGTAAACTTGAACAGCTGGTACCTGCAGCAGAGGGCACCCTGGCACGGGGCACCAGCCCTCCTCAGCACGCACTGCCTCCCCAGCCTCCATCCTAAATCACGACACAACAAACAGGCTGTTCATTAGGCGCTGTTTAATTAAGCAATATGGATCCTGCCTCGATATTTACAATCCCACTTGCCCTGATTTATTGGAGAGAGCCCCGTTTTTAAAGACGGCGACTGTAAAGTTTAACATCGCTTGACTTAACTGCGGGTTTCATTTACGGCCGCGGGCCGAGGCGCGGCAGCCCGGGCTGGGAGCCGCCGGGCCATTAAATCAGAGCTAACTGCGCGTGCAGGGAAATGACTAGCTTCGTTACAAGCGCTTCGGCGGCTAATTACCCCGAGCTGCATTGCCACACTTAAGCCAATTTGTTGCCGCTTTCCCAGGACCCTGGAGAATAACCGGGGAAGTTGGGAAGTCGGCGCGGAGGCACTTGTTGCGATGGACGGGGCTGAGATCGGGATGGTGGTGGAGACCAAACGGGCTCTGCTTGTCCCAGCAGGAGAGAAATCAGTTTGCAAGAGGCCAGATGCCCAGCTGGGCAGCCCCTATGCCCTCGTGAGGGATGCTGTGTACAATGATGGCTCCATGCTCAAGCCAGCTGCTCCTCCCCAGAGCCCCGGAGCACGTGGGGAGTGCTGAGGTCAGGTGAGGGGCAGTTTGTGTGCTCTGGGATGAGGCAATCAGGCAGAAGGATAGGATTAGCACGCAGGAGGGCATCCAGCATCACAGCTAGCGGCTCTGAGCTCACACAGACCAGGAGGCCCATCCTGTCTGTCCCAGCCCCATGGATATGGATGGGGGAGCGACACATGGATGGGGCACAGGGAACACAGCCCTCCGCAGGAACTGTTGTCTTGGACATAGGAGGAGAGCATTTCTCTCCTTGCAAGGTATTGTAGCCCCCAGGAGCTTCCTCTCACATTTGACAGGGAGAGGCGTCTCATTAGAGAGTTGTGAGAATGACTCATTAGTGACAAATGAAAACTATTTGTGAAGACCTGAGGGTAGACAGGGCTTGGCATCCTCCCACACCAGCTGTGGTGGCATCACTGCCCATCACCTACCCCTGTAAAGTCCCTTTCAGCCCCTGTACAGGGGCTTTCCTGGAGGAGAGCACAGACAGAGGTGAATAGAACGTCCCCCAGCTCTGCCCAGGGACCAGGATGCCACTATCCCATACCATGGGTGGGCACAGGGAAGGGGGCAGCAGCATCAGGAGGAGAGCTGGACTCCCTGGCAGCCCCCAGGTCAGTGATGAGCCAGCCCCTGGCTGCAGCCCAGTAGCAGACAGCACAAGGGCTGCAGCCCAGCAGCCCCAGCCAGAGAAGATGAACAGCTCCAGGGCTGAGCATCTCAGCCAGCAGCTTCCACGCAGCAAGTTTGCCAGGACTCAGCCCTCTCCCAGGAGCTGGCTGAGCCTTGGGCTGCACCCATTCCTCCTCCCCATCTCCCACTCCTCCACAAGCCTGCAGCACTCACAGACAGACTCAGAGCTCCCCCCAGGGAGGAAGAGGAGGCAGCGCAGAGACAGGGACAGGAGCAAGAGGCATTGGGCTGCCAGCACATCATCCCCTGAGCCCCCAGTGTTACCCCCCACCAGCAGCTGGGGGTCTTCACCAGAGACCCCAAACCTCCCAGCTAGGGCTGAGAGCCACGAGAGCACAGGAAGAGGCACTTTGCTTCCAGGTTTTATTGTCTAGGGGGGTTGTGCCCCTCCACAGGGCAGAAGAACTCCCAGTCCCACCAGTGAGACTGGACTGGCAAGGAGGGTAAGCCCTTTCTTGGTGATAGGAGTATGCCATGGGGGCAGAAGACAGAGCCTGGGATGGTGAAGGAGACAAGGAACAACACCACCTACATCAGGATGCCACGGATTAGGCCCTGAGTCCCCAAACAGGCAAAACCAGTCACAAAAACCAGCCAAGCCGCGACAAGGTTCAGGAGAATCTGGGAGCTAAGAGGGCTCACAGCTGACATGAATTCCCAGACCTCAGTTCTCACCACTCCCAGCTGACTCCTGGCCTTACTGAGCACACCAAACGATACAGTCTTAAACATCTACTGTTACCACAGCAGTATCAAACCCACTGCTAAACCATGTCCCTAAGCACCACATCTACACGTTTTTTTTAATACTTCCAGGCACGGTGATTCCACCACTTCCCTGGGCACCCTTTCAGTAAAGAAATATTCCCCGGTATCCAATCTAAACCTTGCCTAGCACAGCTTGAGGCTGCTCCCTCTTGTCCCATCATTAGTTACCTGGGAGAAAAGACGAACCCCCACCTGGCTATGACCTCCTTTCAGGTAGTGGTGGAGAGCAGTAAGATCCCCCCCTCACACTCACATCCAAGGGCTGGATGCTCTGCTGCTTCCCATCACACCTCCTCGGCCCTCTTCTTGTAGTGTACTTCGGGGAGGCTCCTCAGGCGCTCAGCTGCCTGCAGGGCACAGCACAAGGGACAGCCAGGGGCTGTCACACCCTGGCACACAACCCCCTGGTTCCCTCAATCCCCCTGAGCTGCGCTCACCTGCTCTGGGGTGAGGTCCCTCTGCGCCTGTGCCAGCATCTCGTATCCCACCATGAACTTGCGGACGGTGGCAGAGCGCAGCAGTGGAGGGTAGTAGTGGGCATGGAGCTGCCAGTGCCTGCAGTCCTCCCCCAGGTGGGGGCCTGTGGGGGCTCCTGCCGGGGGTAGAGGCGCCGCATGAGCCACAGGGAGGGGACAGGAATGTGGATGAGAGGACTGTGGAGCCACGCCACTCACCATGCCAGCCCATGGAGTAGGGGAAGGAGACTTCGAAGAGGTTGTCGTACTTGATGAGCAGCTTCTGCATGATGGAGGCCAGGTCTGCAGAAAAGTGACAGTGATTCACACCCCGAGCTGGCCAGCAGCTTGCCAGGTGTGCGGTGGGGTCACCCGCAGCGCCTCTCCGTGGGTGGACATCCGTGACAGGCAGGAGGGATGCACTTGGTAATTCCCACCCCTCCCTACTCATGCAGGGAGCCTGAGCAATGCAGCAGAAGTCCCCCACAAAAGCAGGGAGCAGCCTGTGCTTCATCACCCCAAAAGGACGAGTCCCACCAGCAGTGCTGGCTGTGCCCAACTAGCTCTCATCCTAACAAAACAAGGATGCCATTCCCCTCCTCGGCTAAGCCTGGCAGCCCCCACCCTAAGGACATAAGCCCTCCGCCACCAGCACAGCTGCCTCCTAACAAAGGTCAAGCCCAAAGGACACGGGATGGAGTACAACAAGGCTCAGAGCCACTCACTGTCCCTCTCGCTGTCACTGAGGTCCTGGAGGCGGCAGACGTGGCGGCGGGGCAGCAGCAGGGTCTGGTAGGGCCAGGTAGCCCAGTATGGCACCACGACCAGCCAGTCCGCATTCTCCACCACCAGCCGCTCCTGCAGGGCACAGAATCACAGAATCAGCTAGGCTGGAAAAGACCTTTGAGATCATCGAGTCTGATCTACAACCCAATACCACCTAAGCAACTGAACCACGGCACTGAGTGCCACATCCAGTCTTTCTGACACCACCACCTCCCTGGGCAGCCCACTCCGAAACCCAGTCACTCTTTCAGTGAAGAATTTTTTCCTAATGTTCAGCCTAAATTTCCCATGATGCAGCTTATGACTGTGTCCTCATCCTGTCCCTGGTTGCCTGGGAGCAGAGGCTGACCCCCATCTGACTACAACCTCCTTTCAGGGAGCTGTGGAGAGTGACAAGGTCTCCCCTGAGCCTCCTTTTTTCCAGGTTAAACACCTCCAGCTCCCTTAGGTGCTCTTCATAGGGCTTGTGTTCCAGATCCTTCACCAACCTGGCTGCCCCTCTCCAGATTCATTCGAGCATCTCAACATCCTTCCTAAATTGGGCGCCCAATACTGGACACAGTATTTAAGGTGTGGCTTCACCAGTGCCAAGTACAGGGGAAGAATTACTTCCCTGGTCCTGCTGGCCACACTATTCCACTATTCCTGATACAGGCCAGGCTGCCATTGGCCTTCTTGGCCACCTGGGCACACTGCTGGCTCATGTTCAGTTGGCTGTCGACCAGCACCCCCAAGCCCCTTTCTGCTTGGCCACTGTCCAGCCACTCTGTCCCCAGCCTGTAGCACTGCAGGGCGTTGTTACTTGCGGTGCTTGATGGGGACACACACAGTCCCAATGCCCCAGGGCACTCCTGGGCACTCCCAGGCCCAGCTCCTGAGGGCTGGGGAGCCCCCCCCGGCACACAACCAGATCCCAGGGAGGGGATACGAACAACATCCATGCTTTCACCTTTCGGCGAGCCTCCTGCTCAGCGTACTCCAGCAGCATGGGCACGCCGTGCTGGCTCAGGTGCTGGCGCTGGGTCCGGTCCTCCAGGCGTGCCTCGTTCGGGAGGAAGCTGCTGGCCCACACCTGGGAGGGACATCGGGGCACAGGACTAAGGCACTTGTAGCCCTCACTTGCAGAGGCCCCCCTAGCCACGCTGCCCATCTGCAGGTCCCTGCTGCCACCAGGTGGAGAGTCTGGCATGTGGCAGCCACAAGGGACAGTCCCCAGGAGGGACAGGGACAGGACACACACAGGAGTATTACTCATTGTAAAAAGCTTCTGGACCAGGGCAGGGGGGTTGCCGTTCACATCTGCCCTCGGGGTTTGTTGTAGGGTCATCATAGGAACTTGTAGTTTAGCCAGGTCACAGGTGGGACAGCCTCACCTGGCAGTGGGGGTGCGGGTTGGAGCAGCCCATCATCGCTCCCTTGTTCTCGAAGATCTGTGAGAGGAGGAAGAGGTGCAGCCAGCGGGCCCCAGCCACAGGGCCCCCACTGCAGGCCGTCGTGGCGTCCCCAGACCAGCAGGGAAGGAACCCGCAGGAGAACAGAGCCTCACAGACACATGGAAACGCTCAGCAGGGCACAAAGTAGGGACAGGAGACCCACACACAACTAAGATGGTCCCACTGCCAGGTGCTGCCAGTGTACCCAGCGCTGGCCTCCCATCTCCACCCACAAAAGGGCAGCCCTCACCAGCCCCACACCTGCACCCAGGGGTAGGAAGCACCCAGCTCAGTCGCCAGCTCTGCCCATGCATCGATGACAGCCCGGATCTCTGGCAGGGACATGAGGGGCAGCGTCAGGTCCGACCAGGGGTGGAAGCACATCACCTTGCTGTGGAGGAAACACGCATAGATGTGACTACGGGTGTCTCCAGAGACCCTCAAAGCCTTGCTGGGTGCAGTGGGACAAGGGACAGGGACAAGACCCCCAGAATGACCCCACCTGAGCAGGTGTGTACAGAAGAGGTACCACATGAGGGGAGCACTTCCAGTCCAGCATCATTCCACAGGTTTTTGACAAATTGTGTCCCAAACCCACTGGAGCTGTGGAAGTACTTACCACACACCCCGGGCTGGGGCAGCTCGAAACAAGGGGTGATCACTGTCATCTGGGGAAGGACAGAGAGTGGGCAGGGAGAAGGTGCTGGGCCAGCACCCGAGCCTCTCCAGGCCACCCTGCAGCAGCCCCAGGACTCAAGTCTGGGGGTCCCCAGCAGCTTGCTCTGCTCCCCAAAGTTACCAGGCTCTGGAGCATCAGGCTGCAGTGCAGGGAAGTCATTTGGGAAGACGAAAGTACCCTCATACTGGGGGTTCACCTGCCGGGGTGAGAAATGGGATGAGTGCAGGAGGGAGTGGCAGGGGGAGCCCGTGCCCCTGTGTCCCCGGTGGTACCTCGCCGTTGGCCCGGGTGGCCCCGGGGCAGAGGGGGTTGTTGGGGTCCCAGCGGGGCACATCCTCGGGGGGCGGCTTCTCCAGCTGACCCTGCCAAGGCCGCTTCACCCGGTGGGCCGACACCAGCACCCAGTCGTCCCGCAGCGGGTTGTACCGAGCGTGCTGGTGCTCTGCGGGGAGCGAGAGCAGCGGGGCGTCAGGTGCAGAGCCCCCGGCAAAGGGGGCACACGCACCCCACCCACCGCGCCCCCTCAAGGGGCAAGCAAGACGGTCTGCACTCCGCTTCACGCCGTCCCTCAGCTTCACCCATTCCTCCCTGTNCGCACAGCTCGCCCGGCACCACGCGGGTACGCGCCGCCCGGGGGGACGCGGAGGGGCGGCGGGGAGCGGGGCCGAGGAGGGATGGCGGGGGGGATGGGCATGGGCATGGGGCTGGGGGTGGGGAATGGAGCCGGGGATGTGGCGGGGGGGCGCGGNCACCCGGTGGGCCGACACCAGCACCCAGTCGTCCCGCAGCGGGTTGTACCGAGCGTGCTGGTGCTCTGCGGGGAGCGAGAGCAGCGGGGCGTCAGGTGCAGAGCCCCCGGCAAAGGGGGCACACGCACCCCACCCACCGCGCCCCCTCAAGGGGCAAGCAAGACGGTCTGCACTCCGCTTCACGCCGTCCCTCAGCTTCACCCATTCCTCCCTGTCCCAGCCCAGGAGCCCTGCTGCTCCGGATCCCCGCAGCTCCCGCTTCCCCGGGTCGAGCTGGGTTCCGCCGGGGGTCTGGAGGGAGGGACGGAGGAAGGCAGCCCCATCCGTACCGCTGGCGCGGAAGCGGCCACCCCCCTCCTCCGCCCCCG
>VZRS01012786.1:0-25091 GCA_013398055.1 Ifrita kowaldi
GGAGCAGCCCGGGACAGTGGAAGATGTCCCTGAGATGGAACAAGATGATCTTCAAGGTCCGTTCCCACCCAAACCACTCCTGGATTCTGTGATGTGTGCATGTCCCGAGGGCTGGGAAGGGAGGACTCTCGTGAACAAGGACAGAGGTGGAGCAGCAGAGCTCAGGTAAACAAAGGAGTGGAGGAGTGAGATGGACTGGCTGGGGAGGGCAGAGGAAGGTGCCAGAACCGGGACAGTCCTGGTTTGGGGCTCGGATGCACACGTGGGCGTGTTTTGCTCTGGCTGTTTTGGCTTTGCTTTTCCCTGAAACACTGATGAATTCTTTTGGTTTCTGGGAGACCAGATGGGAATCCCAAACCCTTGGCCAAGTTTTGCAGGAGGAGCCTCCTGCCCTGGCCGTGCTGCACAGCCCTGCCTGGTGCAGCCTGACGAGCATGACAGGGCCTTTACACCCGGCACCTGTGTTTATAAATATGGAGGAATTGTCTCAAGCTGGTCAAAACACAATTATTTCATTTTCTTGCCCATTCAGGATTGTTGTTGTTTAGGAATAAATTGCCGCTGCTGATTTACAGGAGCAGCAAGGACAGCATGAAATGGGCTCAGTGAAGTGATTTTGAATTTCCACTACAATTACTCTTCTCTTCAACCATATGATTCCCTTTTGCTCACATGCACCAGCCAGGGCCGGGTTTGTTTTCTCGCTGCTGCCCTGGGAGCTCTGCCCGCCCTCACTGTGCAGCAGCCCCAGGCTGAGCCTTCACAAACCATCCTGAAGTGCTAAATTGCACTTTACTCGAGGAAGCTGGCACAGAAGGTGCATCCCAAAATCCCACTGTGCTGGCGCCAGGGGATGGTGATTCTCTGGCTTCGGGAGTGAAGTCAAGAGTGAAGACCCTGGATTTGTTATACCGGTGTTGTATCTACTGAGTAAATTCCTCCTCTTCTTGTCCCTCAGTTTCTCTCCCAGTACACCCTGGGTGAGGTCTTGTGGCCCCACACAGAGCTCCTCACCAAGCCCATGTGCTTCTCTTGGTGACCCAAGGCTTTGCAAGCTCACACAGATGGGTGATATTTGTGTGTCACCATTAAAGCTCTTTGTGGCCCAAAGGACCCCAGGGAAGGGGCTGCAGACTTGGCAGAAATTCATCTCCCAGGGCCCTGTGTGGCCTCCTCCAGCTTGTTCAGTGTGCCCAGGGTCACACCTGGACATGGACTAAAAATTCCGTGTGCAGGCTGGCGAGTGAGGAATCCTCTCAGGGGTCTGTGCCTCACTCAGATTAAAGGGGTAATTTAAGTGAGCAGAGGAATCATTTGTAGGAATTCAGCTTTCCTTGCTGTTTCTTGGATTAGTTTGGTGTTGGAGAAGGGAGCAAGTGTTTGTTCCTTTGCATCTCTTACCCCCCATAAGTCTTTCCTTCACCTTTACCAGTGGATGCAGGAGCTCTGCAGAATCCCAGAATGGTTTGGATTGGAAGGAAACTTAAAACTCATCCAATCCCACCCCCTGCCATGGGCAGGGACACCTTCCACTATCCCAGGCTGCTCCAAGCCCCATCCAGCCTGGCCCTGAAGCCCAAAGCCGCTCTCCTGCCCCTCCCATGACACCAGGATGTTTGGATGGTATTGCTAATTCAGGACTATTTTCCCCTCCTGCATTGTTTAATGAAAGGTGTGTGCTGGGGACCTGAAGTTATTAACAAACCCTGAGCCTGGGTAACAGCACGAACACAAACCCACGCCAACGACACTGAGCTCTAAATAGTCTAATAAATGTGAACATCTTGGGTAATGGGATTTATTATTGACAGCATGAGTAGGAAAATAATAAAACAATATAATGACTCTGCAAGAAAAGTGAGGGGGTTTTATTATTATTCATCCTTGGGAGGGTGTTTACAGGGCAGGAATGAGGTCAGACTTTTAAAGAGAGCCCACGGATGTCAGATCTCAACCTGGTGCGTGCGAGGAGATGTAATCCCCTCTTCCCGCAGGTTCATTTGCGTGGGGAATTGGGCTCCCCGGTTTCATTAGCACTAATAGACCCTGCCTGTCTCTGAGTGGCTCCGTGGATATTGGAATGCCGGGTGCGATGGGGAGCTGGAGCTGCACAGCTCGACAGGGAAGTCGCTTTTCCGTGCCTGGCAAAGGGAGCGGTGGTTGTTGGGAGTGGGATTTGTTGGTTTAACTCGGGCTAAGAGATGGGACTTGGCGGGGCTGGGGTTGGAAAAGAGGGGTATCCAAAATGCTGCAGTGGTTTTGGTGAGAGGGAAACTGAGGCACAAAGGGTGATGCAGCCAGCCTGGGATGGGGCTGTCGGGGGGAGCTCGGGCTCCATCCAGGGATGGTCCGTCCAGACACAGCCTGGCACGGGTGTTAGCAGGGCACTGCTACTGGCACTGGCACCTCAACACCCCCTTCTCCTTCCCTGCCAGTTACCTCTGTGAGTTTCCAAGATCCTGCTGTTTTTCCGGGGATAACTGAACCCATCGTCTTCCCTCTGTAGTGCCTGGTGCATCCAGAAACTGAGGGAATGGCTGGAGCTGTGCCAGGGAGGTTGGGATGGATTTTGGGAAGAGGTTCTTCCCCCAGAGGGTGCTGGGCACTGCCCAGGCTCCCCAGGGAATGGGCACGGCCCTGAGGCTGCCAGAGCTCCAGGAGTGTTTGGACAGCGCTGCCAGGGATGCCCAGGGTGGGGGGGTTGGGGTGTCTGTGCAGGGCCAGGGGCTGGACTGGATGATCCTGGTGGGTCCCTTTCCCACTCAGGGTATTCCATGATTTTATGCTTCCCAACAAATGTTCCATCTGTGGTTTTATTTAGCATTCTGTTTCTTGCCCCACACAGCAGCACTTCCCGCAGGCAGGACTAAACATCCCTCATTTTCCTCTTTATTTTACATCAGCCCAGCTCCACTCCAAGCCCAATTGGATTTTTCATTACTGTGGCAGGTTACGATCCTTTGGTTACTTTTCCTGTAATTTTCATGTTTTCCTTTTAATGTTTCTCATGAGATTGAAAGCTTGGGATAAGAGGTGGGAAGCTTTCGCTCAGCACGTTAGAGAGGAACCTCTGGAATTTGAATGAGGTGAGAGATGCCAGGGCTGGATGCTGTGGAGATGAGGGGAGGTGATGGAGCTGAGCTGGGGAAGCTGCAGCACGCGAGGAGCATCTACAAAACCAGCATTTCTTAAGGCCCAGCAGTGCTAAATCTCTGCACCTCTCTGACAGCTTCTGCTGCCATCAACATCTCCCGTGTTTTTCAGTGAAGTAATTCTTTTAGATGCTTCAAATATAGATAGATTTTTGTGTATAGAGGGGGTTTTTTTTATTTATATAAACATATATATATATATCTACTGTCAGCTGGCATTACAAAGAGCATAAAGCACATCTCCAGCTTCTGCATGTTCAGCTTGGCTGGGATCACGTCGCGGGAATGAGAGGAGAAATGAGCCAAACTCCAACGTTTCCCCTCAGCAGGGGACACCTGGGGGGTCCTGCTGTTTGAATGGCTGTGGGACGCTGCTGGTAGCTGTGGGATTTCAGGGAATCCCGGATGCTTTGGTAGGGAATATGTGTCACTGAGCATTCATGGCCCCTTATTTCCCTCTGTATGAGAAAGAAAGCACTCTGGGCTTTTTTCTCGAATTACTTTGCCTGGAGACTGCCAGCTTCTCTGCCTGCATCCCTCTGGGAAGCAGGGGCTTGTGGAACTCCTTTTTATCAGCAAATTAGATAATGGCAATTATCTTGATGATCTTTAAGGTCCCAGCCCAGCCCATTCCACGGTTCTACGATCTTACTTTTGTGTCATTAAATGCTGGCAATGACTCTCGGCTTCCCCCCCTCCTGTGGCAGAGAACATCATTTCACTTGGCTGCAGAGCCCGAGCCACAGAGGGATACGGTGTCAGTCCACAGGAAATCTCAGCCATGGGACCCAGATATTGCATTTAGATGTAGTTGCTTTCATTAACTCCCTATTTTATAGCGCTCATCAGTCTTTCTCCCCTGCCAGAAAGTCTCAAATGTACTGAGGAATATTCAGGCCTCTTTTGGCAAGCGTCAGAGATAAGTGGATAATAAAACACACCTTGAAAATATTCTCCATCCTATTATTAGCCACTTTCTTATTATACTTGCAAAGAAAATTTCCAGTTATAAAGCAGCGCACTCCTCTGTATTGTCAGTCCATCGTGCTCAGACACTCGCAAAGAAAGTCTTTCAATAATATTCTCACTATTGTTTGTTGATTGGCTCCATTAATCACTTTTCACAGCCTCAGCTACACATTTCCATGAGCGTGCACAGTTTAAACCCTCCTCCCTCCCCGCAGCCTCCTTTTATGCTCCCATGGAACTTTGAGGATGCCTAAACCCCTGCTTCAGCAGGAATGAGAGGAGACAGATCTGCAAAGCTGCCTGCTCTCCTTTTAGCGAGAACAAAAGCTCCCTGGAATAGCAACTGTTATTTACTCATCTCTCATCTGCAGATTTGACCTAATTTTGCTCTTCCCATGCCTTTGTTTCTAACACCTGGTTGCGGCATCGCCGGTGGATCCGGCTCTTTTACCGTGGCTGGATTTACTCGGTGGGGGAGGCCGGCACCTCCTGGAAGAGCTGAGCCTGGTGGCCTGGATGAGCCTTGCGGAACAGCCCCCAGCACTTCGCTTTCGGGGAGCCCACGAGAGCCTTTCCTTCACATCCCGATGTGCCCACGGTGGGTGCTGTAGCTGGTGGGTGCTGGGCAGCGGTGACCAGTCAGCCTCTGGCACGACTCTTCAAGCTCAGTTTGTCTCGGGTGAGGGCACCTGGCTGCCCATCCGCTCCCAAAAATACACCCAGACCACGATTTGGAGTGATCCCAGCTCAGGTAAGGGCTGCTGGTGGGCACCCACCAGGTCGTGTTTGCAGCAACCCCCGGGGCAGGAGCTCTGACTTCACCTCGGAAGCTGCCCAGAGGAGCTCAGCCACAGATTTGTCCTGGCTTTCCACTTAAAATAACCTCCAGCCCTCCTGTGCCAGCGAGGAGGCAGCGGGAAGGGAGATGCACTGATGAGAAATGCAGGGGCCCGAAATTCATTTTTCAAAGATGGCAGCAAAGCCGGTGATTTATCTGCTGTCACCGCGGTCCGAGCAAACCTTCCCCACCAGGTGAGCGATGCAGGAAAGGTAACTCAGCAAACATGGAATACAACAAAGCCCTGTCAGGCTTTTAGATGACTTTTATTTTGAGCCCTGAATGTAATTAACAGCACTGACTTGAGAAAAGTAATGAACTCTCTCCCACGTGCTCTCTGGGATCTCTTAGCCAACTTCCCGTGCTCTTTGCCTCGTGCATTCCCCATCCGTTTTCCCTCTGTCATCTCTGATTTATTACCTTCAGAGCAGGATCTTCATCCCCAGGGCTCAGCAGCTTGGAACTGGCTAAGAGAGACCTTCGGTGTCATTGGGACAGAGCCGCTAGCTCACACAACATTGCAGTTTTTGGAAGTTTTGGGTCCCTTGAGGCACTCATCCATCCTTTAGGCAGCCTTCTCCACGGCTAGCTGGCCACAAACATTTCCAGCAGATGTTTTGGCTCTTTTAGAAAAGTTCTGTGCCATGGAACTCCACCTCTCCCTCCCTTCATCCATTCAGGAACCATGGGACATTCCAGCTGGCACCGCCAGCGATAACCGCGCTTCACCTCCCGGGAGCCCTGCCTGCCCACCCACAGCCAGGGAGCTGGGAAAAGCTTCCCAGGAATGTGGGAAAGCAGCGCATCCAGGGTGCAGAGAGGAGACACTGTCCTTCCAAACTGTTGGGTTTTAGGTGGTTGTGAAGCCAAGGATTTAAAAGGAGCTGTACGGACGGGAAGGGGGATGTTCATGGAGGCTGGAGAGGGACCGGGCTCCACGGTTTCGTGTGCACGTAAATCTTGTGGTGCAGCCCTTTGGGAGGCATAATTCTTCCTCGCTGGTTTTGGATCTGCAGGGTTTGTGCTAATGGCAAGCTCGGCACAGGCTTTGTCCTCTCTCCCCATGGTCCTTCCAGCAGCATGAAAGCTTTCTGCAAGGCATTCCCGGGAATGGCGTGTCCAGGAGGTGAGGGAGGTGAGCCCGGCTGGAAGGAGGTTGGCACATCTAATGCACAGCCCTGGCCAGAAGGGAAGTCCAAGGTGTGACTGTGCTCTTGTCGAGTTGTAGGAAGTATGGAGAGAGTCAGGGTGTTTGGAGGCCACGGCCAGTGTGAAATGTTTTAGTATTAAAGGTCTTTCTCAGTTGGTCCTGGCTGCTGGAATTAGGGTCTGACACTCAGAAATCCTGGTGAGTGTCTCCTGTTGTCTGCATCTTCTGTGCCCCGGGAGGTTGTGGAGTCTCTGTCTCTGGAGATCCTTAAAACCCACCTGGATGTGTTCCTGTGTCACCTGCTCTCTGTGACTCTGCCTTAGCAGGGAGGTTGGGCTGGATGATGTCCAGAGATCCCTTCCAACCCCAACTGTTCCGGGATTCTGTGATTCCCAGCTCAGTGCAGATAGAGCAGCTGAAAGTCTCGCTGGAAAGTAAATTATTTAGCACACCCTCAAATAAAACTAGGGGTCTTTGCTTTCATATCGTTACTGTTTTCTAATAAAGGTGCCAAGAAACTGTTCCACCTCCGGGGTCACTGCTGGTGCACAGAGATCACTCACTCTCCAGGCAGACTGGGGGGGAGCTGCACGAGCCAGGGCTGCCATCCTCGCTGGGTCATCCCTGGTCAACAGCTTAGCTGGGAAATCAATCAGAAAGCTCAAGATGCTGTCAAATAAGGCTGGTAAATCTCTCCGTTGTACCCAGCAAGTAATGCGAGTTTTTATACATCCACGCTGGGCTTTTTCAACCAAAATTGAGAAAGTAATCAACTGCCTGTGTATGGCTTGAAGGAAACTTCCAGAAGCTTGAAGGTGCTGGCCATGGGCTCTGCTCAAATTTTAGATTATTTTAACCACAGTGCTCTTCCCTCAATCCCTTGTTTTGGGGGGGGGGGTAGTTTTGGATGGCTGAGTCGTTCTTGACCTCCTGCCTGGAATTCTCATGGTTTGTTACTGCTCATCGTTAAAGAGCCGCTGTGCTCTACACCAGAATCGATGCAGTTCAGGCCCAGGGAAATGAATCCTGTAGCCAGTCAATTCTAATCACTTTGGGAGCCTTCTGAGTGCAGAGAAGTTCTGTAAATGCAGGCAGGACAGTGAGATGCACGGGCTCTTTCCAAGTGCCCAGCAGGCGTGGATGGTGATTGCTATTGAAAACCCTCCACCCGAGGCTTGGCTTCATTGCCAAAATTATTTCAGAGGTTCCCCAGGACCTCCTTTCTTCCACCTCAGTGGCAGCACAACCTGGGGTTGGGCTGGGCTCTTCTAATGCCACAAATCTGGTTATTCCATTTAATTTAATCTGCTGAGAGGTGCCTGTGGAAGGAACAGGTCCATGCACACCCTATTTGCCTGGATTTAATGGAAACTATAGTTCTGAGGCCCGATGCTCTCTGTTTTCCTCTTTTCTCACTGTGTTGGGTGCAAAGTCTGCGCTGAAGTTTGGGTTCCCAAAGCTGATTTTGGGTCTTTCTTGCCCTACTCAGTTAAAAATCTGGAACAATCCTGCAGTGCCCCATTACTTTTGACATAAAAGAGTGTCCTGGAGTGACAGGACAAGAGGGAATGGCTTTAAGATGAAAGAGGGATGGATGGGATTTTGGGAAGGAATTCTTCCCTGTGAGGGTGGGGAGGCCCTGGCACAGGGTGCCCAGAGAAGCTGTGGCAGCGCCATCGCTGGCAGTGTCCAAGGCCAGGCTGGACGGTGTTTGGAGCACCTTGGGATAGGGGAAGGTGTCCCTGCCCATGGCAGGGGTGTGGAACAAGGTTTCCTTTAAGGTCCCTTCCACCCCAAACCATTCTGGGATTCTGTGCTGAAGTTTGAGAGGTACCTGCTAATTTATTAACGCTCCACTCACTTTTATGAATGCTCCTAATGTGCCACTGACAGAGCCAGGACTTTGGGAGAGGGGATTGTTTTTATCTAAAGGAAAGGTGATATTTTACCCTGAAAAGCAACACAAACCAGCGCGAGACTCGCGATAAATCATGTGCTCAACATCACCCGGCTGCGACGGAAATTAATGGGAGTTGCAAGGCAAAATTCCCCATCATCTCTTGCAAATCTCGACTGGAGTTTGTGTTCTCAGCCTTGTTGCTCTCTGCAGCCCGTGCTCCCACGCTCGTTCTTCACGGAAAAAGGGCCCTGCAGCAGCCTGTAAAGTTTATGACATGACGGAACCAAACGAAGCTAAACTGTGAGCTTTTTGTCACCGCCAAACGCAGCCGCTCCAGGGCTCGGCGGGGACCAGGGGCTGCGAGGGGGAAGCAGAGGAAAAGCTGCAGAGTCTTCAGTCACTCACAAAATATGCAGAGCTGGTTCGGAGCGAGGCAATAACCTTGGAGTTGCTCTCCCGACTCTAATAACCCAAATGTTCGAGGCACTGGGTTGTAGCTCATCAGGAACAGAGCTCCTCCAGCTCAGCGTGCTCAGCACCGCGCCGCAGCACCGGAGTTGGGAAAGGTCCTTAATGAAGCATTAATTCATCCAGCAGCGCCTGCCGGGCCCGCTGCGCACAGAGAGGAGGCCACACAGCGTGTCTCTGCTGGAGGAACTTCTCTTCTTGCTTTTCCTTTTCCTTCTCTTTCTCCCCTCTCTGGAAGGTACCGTCTTTGCAGGTAACGAATCGAGCGCAGGTGGCAAATCACCAGATCCTGCCATGCCCGTGGCTGCTGTAAAAAATTTAAGACATCAGGTTCTGTGAAACTGCCTGTAATGAACCATCCCCTCGTTACCTGCAAGGAACACGACGTGGGAGGCTTCCCTCCCTGGCACATGTGCACGCTCCCTCTTCTGGAGTCATCCCTCAGTGGCGTTGGGGCTTTTAAAACCTCTTTGATTTCTTCTCTCAGAACACAGCTTCTGCTCAGATTTCTTACAACTTGAAGAGGACGTAAGGGATCTTACCCCCAGAAGCACCAAGCTCAAAGGCCATGGAGTATTTCCCTATTTATCGTATTTTCCTGTGGGCTTTTTCAACTTTGGTGGTACAGCAGACAAAGAAAAGGCCAAGCAAAAATGCCGAGAAATACACTGAGGAGAAGTCATAGAATCATTGAATCCTGGAATGATTTGGGTTAGAATGGAACTTAAAGCTCATTCAGTCCCACCCCCTGCCATGGGCAGGGACACCTTCCACTGTCCCAGGCTGCTCCAAGTCCTGTCCAGCCTGACCTTGGACACTGCCAGGGATCCAGGGGCAGCCACAGCTTCTTTGGGAAACCTGTGCCAGGGCCTCTCACCCTCCCAGCCACAAATTCCTTCCCAATGTCCCATCCATCCCTGCCCTCTGGCAGTGGGAAGCCATTCCCTGTGTCCTGTCCCTCCATCCCTTGTCCACAGTTTCTCTCCATCTTTCTTGTCAGTTCCTTCAGGTTCTGCAAGGCCACAATTTAGTTACCCCAAAGCTTCTCTTCTCCAGGTGAGCACTCCCCGCTCTCCCAGCCTTTCCTCCCAGCAGAGCTGCTCCATCCCTCTGATCATCCTGGAGCCTCCTCTGGACTTCTCAGTTTTCTCTTCCCAGGGTTTCTTTTCTCCTCTCTCCTCTGTAAGGACACTGTGTACATGTGGTGGAGATCGTTGAGTAAACGGCAGCATATGGGATTAGGATTTCTCCTTTTAATAATGCTTGAGCTGATAGCAGATTGTGTTCTCTTTTTTTTTCTCTCTCCCACAGAAAGTGAGCTGGGGGTTTTTTTAGCATGGGCTTTTCAGCAGGAGCTGTCTGTTTTCCATCAAACATTTGAGCATAGCAAAGAAAGAACATATTGCTAATTTTGGCCAAAATTTGATGGCTCGTTTTTAGACCAAGCCTTCCTTGCTCTTCAGACCCACCAGCTTGGAGCATGAAAAGAGGATGTGGTGAAATCCTCGGTGCCTCCATTGTGTTCTGCTGCACTTTCTCGTGGAAGTGAATTTCCCAGTCAGCTGTAAACCTCCACTCCTGCTCCCCTCCATGAATTACCCGGTGCTGTTCCAGCGCCTCGTGGCAGAGCACAGGCACTGAATAGGCACTGTCATGAAACACTCCGGAGCTGTAATTAATAGCTCAACCTGCAGAAAGAGCTTAAATTTAGAGCTGCAAACTCTTGTGATGCTCTGCCTGGAGCAAGGACTTCTCCCCGTGTCTGCTGGGTGACCTGTGCCGTGCAGCTTGGCTTTTCTTCAGGATAAGCATTTGTGCCAGCTCACAGCCAGAAAATGGCAAGGAATTCCATTCAGATTCAAGGAATGTGGGGACTTTAAAAGGAGCAGCCAGGGAATGTGTTGACCCGATTCAAGGGTAGAAATTAGGAGAATGAGGGGACACAGGGATGGATACAGGACAGTTTTGGCTTTGTGCTGTTAGGAAAATGAACTGGTTTTCCTAAGAGCTGGGAAGGGGCCGCACTGGGAAGGGCCTGTAGACTGATCAAACACAGCTCTGCTGGGTCAGAGAGGTGATGTCTCACCTGTGCCAGCCTCATCCTCAGTCCCAGCCCAGCCCATGCCCCGCAGCGTGAGGAGCTGTCCCTGCTTCTGGCTCTGGCTTTTGCACCATGAGAGCGGCAAGGAGATACAAATGCCCGGTGTTTTTTTTGGGAGGTGGCGTGTGGAGCCCAGAGACCCATTCCACTGAAGGAAACAATAAATCCCAGCTCTGGGAGCTTGCTGGAGCACGCCTGGTTTGCTGTCCCCTCCCCACTCTTTGCACTGGCCCCATCCCTGTTATCTGCTCGTCCTGAATTGCACAGGAAACATTCATGTGGGAAAATGATCCTTTCACCAGGCCAGCTGAGAAAAAACAGCTATAATTAAAAACAATGATGCACTGGGTTTCGAGCATTGGTCTTTATTTCCCGCCAGGCTGCCAAAGACCAGGCCAATTAATCTGTTACAGGTGGGATTTATTTTAATATCGTGCTGAAAGTCAACCAGGCTGTTTGGCTTCGTTTTCCACCATCTGACTTGGTCCTCCTGCCCTCTTGCCTTCATTAGTGGGAGACAGTAAAGAAAATTACAGTCTATCCCACTCAAGGCAGCTGTGCAGGGAGGTTCTAAAAAAGACAGAAGTAAATACCAGTGACCTGGCAATTACTGGAGCATTGTTTATTCCAGTGCTAAATGCAGAAGCCACAAACATGTTAAACTGTAGGAACATGGAAACCCATTATAAGGAAGATTAAAGCAGCTAGCCTTTGAAATAAGAGTTTGTTTTGTTTCAAGGCGATGCACACAGGATTGTTTCTTCCTTCCTGGTGCTTTTAACTCTCCCCTCTGTAGTATCACACGTAATTCACACGGAGGGATGCAGATGCTTGATCTGTGGAGGGACATTCCCAGACAATTAGCTTAAAATAACCTTCCCTGGCTGCACCCTCAGCTTGGAATACACTGAACTGAATAATATTACCCGTTTTTACAAAGCAATTCATTAGAGGGCAGACGCAGGGTGATGGTGGATCTGGTGGCCAGGAGACATGGACCGAGGAGCAGGCTGTGTTTGCCTCTTGAATTTCCTTCAGCTGTGGGAGTGGGAGGTGAATCTTGGAAAACAATGGAGCGGAATTTATTCTGACTTAAGTACCTTTTTAATGCTTAAATGCATGAATTATCTTCCCCGTTAATTGGGGGATTTGAAATATCAGTGAGCATATGCACAGCCCTACCTCGGCTGTTCCCTGGGAAAGGGTAAAGGCAGAAAGGGCCTCGCAGGGAGATGGGGGATGCAGGGATGGCCAGGGCTGCCACGACGGGAGGCTGGGCAAGGCGAGGCTGTGGCGTGGTGCCACCGCAATGGGCAGCAGTGCTCATGCTCTCGGCCTCCCCAGCATCTCCCCACCAGGCTGGGAACCTCTGAGGCTGGGGAAATGCCTGGGAAAAGTCACCCCTTCCTCCAGGGCTGCGGATGAGGTGAGGTGGGCGAGCAGCGGCCTTGCTGTCTCCTGCGAGCTCCAGCGGCATAACTGCAAGGAACACTCAGCTGCAGGTTCAAGTGGGCTTGTTTCTGAGAGAAAAGCAGGGTTTGGCTCACCCTTACCTTACCTTTGTGTAGAAAGCCTTTCATTCCAGCTCCTGCTAAGGCTTTGTTGCTTTGTCTGCTGGGAGGAAAGGGAGACCTGGGTCCCTCCCTGTGCATCCTCCTCAAAAAGCCCTGCTACTCCTCCCTGCGAAAGGAGCTGGTTCCCGTGGCCAGAGCTGATCATTTCCCTCTGTTCCCTTTGCTGTGGATGTGCAGCACTCCCACCTTTCCCTGATCTGGAGACAGCCCAGGAGCATTTCCCCATCCACTCTGCTTTCATTACTCGATTTATCTGCTCTGTGGCTGCAGTGAGAATTAGTTATTAGCAGTTCCCTAATCCTCAGTAGCTCGCTTGATTTGACTGGAGTCAGGGCCAGATTTTAATCTTGGTTGTAGTGGTGTAAATCCTCAGTCAGCTTCAGTGGAGTCGACCCAGGCTTTATAACAGTGGGAGCAAGATAAGAGTCCTCTGTGTCCCTTCCTCCACCCGAGCCCTTGGAGAGACGAAGTCAATATCTACCCCCACCCTCATAAATCTGTATGAACTTGGCCAGTATTCCCCTAGGGAATGCAAATCAAGATGGGATTTTTCCCCCCTTTCTATCTGAGGAAAATATGAATCTAAGTATTAACTTGAGCTGCCAGCCCAGAGGGTCATAAAATCAGGGAAAATAGTCCTGACATGCCCTGTTAGCTGGGAGTGCTCCCCAAAAGATTGGAGAAGCTGAGGTTAGAGGGGGAAAACAGCTGGCAGTGGTGATAAGGCTCTGCTGGAGCTGGGGGTGTGCAGATGCACCTACTGCTGCTGAGGCTGGCTGGAGTGGGCGTCAGGATGCTGCTTTAACCAGCAGGAGGGATGCTTGGGTGGGCTCTTTGTGCAGGAATCTGCCCATGGACGTGGATGTGTCGGGGTACACCATGTGGGGATAGAGACATAGGCCCTGAAGGCCGGAGAGAGAGAGAGAGAGCCTCTTTCCTGGGCCCAAAGCTGATCCTGGGACTCCAGGGCTCTCGTGGATGTTCCTTGCTTCCTAAAACCCTCGTTTACACTGGGAATGTAGGATATAAAAGCTCCTGTCAGGGATGCAGGCTCACAGGAACGCTGTGGAACCACCGAGCAGGGGCTGCAGGGGAGCTGCAGGAGGGATGAGGACCTGGAATGCTGAGCCTGGAGATTTTTGTTGGGCTACACTATGTGGGGATAGAGAGACAGGCCCTGAAGGCTGGAGACAGAGAGAGCCTCTTTCCTGGGCCCGTGGGTGACCCTGGGACTGTATCCAGGTCACTGGGATGGGCAGAGAGAGGATTGTGAGTTTGTGGACAGGGTTGGACCTGTGAGAGGTGATGGTTGGAGTTTGTGACCTTACAGGGTATTGTTTACCTGTTCCCATAACAGGCAAAATCTGTGCACTACCCCAGGTGATTGGGGGACACTGTGGTGAACATCTTTGCTGTTTATAGGATGTTATATCCTGGGTGTGCTGGGATTTAGGGAAATTCTGGCTGCGCAATAAACGACTTTGCATCCCCATCTTGTGTGTGGAGTTCATGCCCATGCGTGAGCACTGCATGGATGTGTCTCACAGGAGAGCTGTGGGGTAGGATGACACCTCCAGGTGTGGTGGCTTTCAAAGGAAAGTGCTCCCAAGGTCTGCTAGAGCCTGGAGTGGGATGGTGACAGAGCACATGGGCCCTCCTGGGAGAGAGGCACCCACCAGCCGGGCAGATCTTTGCCTTGGCATTCATCAGGAGTAATCTTCCATCCTGGCTCAGCTGGAAGTCCCAAGAAGAGCAGGATGCCTTAGGAGGAGAGCTGGAGGGCAGCTCATGGAGCAGGGAGCAGGAGAGACCATTCACACCTGGGGCTTCCACGGATGGTCCTTCCAGTGAACCACTGCTGTCCTGAAACCCACAACAGCCCTGATCAGCTCTGTTATCCAGTGCTGCCATCCACATTTGGGTTTAGTAATACAGCAGGAATTCGCACGTCCAGGCAGAGCACTGAAAAGTTCCTTGGTTTGTTTATTAAAGGACACGTTTCTGCCCGGATCACCAGCTGACAGAGCCCTTGGAAGGTTAAGCTCTTGCATCCCAGTTCATATTTCCTTGCTCCTTATAAAAAAATTACCCAATTCATTCAAGTCATGGATTTTTCTGCAGCTGAAGCAGTTTCCCGGAGGAAGTTGTCATGCAGGCTCACAGTTATGGAAATGCCAGAGTTATTTCTGACAGCAGTAAATAATAGTTCTCTATGCACTGACACTGTTTTCTTACCTTACCAGGCTGGGGCTCGAGCCGTGATTTAGATGTTTGCAGCTGATTAGCATTTTTGGGACTGTGGTAAGCAATTTGTGCAGTGTGTTTCAATCTTATTTTATGCACAGGAAGGAGGAAAAAAGTGATTAGTGCTCTTTGGAAAGAAACGTCTGCTAAATTGTTCTGATCAAGGTAAATCAGGGCATCCCATGGAATGATCTGGGAGCCAGTCCTCCCCCGAAGCTGCTCCCTGCTCACAGGAGAATGAAGACCTTGTGGTGGTGTTTGTTGGGGGTTTTGTGCCATTTCTGCCAGGGAAAGATCTTTCTCCTGCAAAGTCTCTTTTCCTGAACCAGGGAAAAGAGGATCTCTTGCATTGGGAGATTTCAGTGCGTGTAGAGGGCTGAGAAAAGGCTGGGGGAAAGCACTCGTGTCTCTGCCATGTTCAGATTAAATTTAGTCCTGGGCAGAGGAGTTTTGCCCAGGAACACCCAGCACAGGTGAGGAACAGGAGCTGGGGAGCCTGCGCTGTTTGTTTGGTTTCTTTGCCAGTGGAGGCCCTTTTATGCCAAGTTTTCCATGGCTGTGCATGGGGATGGTTTGAGTGAGCAGCAAGTGCATCACCAAGCCTGGCTGACAGGACTTCTACACTTCTGCCACTCCTGAACTAGGTTTGTCTAAGCGGTGCTTAAAAACCTGCAGCAACTGAGACTGTGCAAAGCTGTATTTTTATTTCATTTCTTTTTTCAGGAAGCTGTTTCTAATGTCTTTCTTAACTTCTTCTTGCTGCAATTTAAGCTTATTATTTTTTATCCAATCTTCTGTGGACACGGAGAGGAGCTTTCCTCCCTCCTGCCACTGGTTGTTTCTGTGTTGGAAGATTATTCCTGTGGCTCTCCTCAGTCATCTCTCATGCAGACAAAACGGCCCCGGTGGCTCACACCTCTTCGGGATGTTTTCCTGCCCCTGCTGCCACCTGGACCCTCATCCCAGTCCCTTCCATGGGCGGTGCTGCTGCTGTGCTGGAGCTGAGCAGAGTGCAGGGATCCTCTGAGTCTCCTACAACTCTGCTGGGCTTTGGGCAAAGGAAAAGCCAAGGGTTCATGGCAGGGCGAGATACACTGAATCTATTTCCAGCCGGAGCTGGGGAGCAGCCCATGCCCAGGGGGTGGCTGTGAGATTCCCCCAGCGCAGTCCCGGGGTGCCCCGACAGGGACTCTTTGTACGGGCAGGGTGTGACAGGACAAGGGGAAGGGCTTCCCACTGACAGGGGCAAGGTTGGATGGGATACTGGGAAGAAATTCCTCCCTGTGAGGGTGGGGAGGCCCTGGCACAGGGTGCCCAGAGCAGCTGTGGCTGCCCCTGGATCCCTGGGACTGCCCAAGGCCAGGCTGGACATTGGGGCTTGGAGCAACCTGGGATAGTAGAAGGTGTCCCTGCCCATGGCAGGGATGGGACTGGAGAAGCTTTGAGGTCCCTTCCAACCCAAACCATTCCATGATTCCATGGCACATCCAGCCCTCTCCTCTCACAGGCATCCCCATCTCAGGGCTGAGTTTGCAGAGGTACCAGAGTTTGGGCTACAGCTGATTCAATTCTTTGCTGTCATCGCCTGACAGTGCTCTCAAGATGCTCTTCCAGCACTTCACCCTTGTCACAGTTCAAACACTCTCACGTTTCCCAGCTGAAATTCATTCCCAAGGCAGGATCAGTCCAACCAGGGGTAGCTCACAAGCACCACTGCCATGCTGAAATTAAAGGACAGCGTGGTAATTAATGCCAGGACGCTGCATCCTGGGGCTGCTTGACCCTGCTGAGAGATGGGGATGTAAAATTAACTCGGACCTCTGGCTTGGGCTCCTCTCCAGCTCCGGGAAGCTCCTCTCCTGCTAGAAAGGAGGAGCTTGGTGGTGATTGTTTGAGATGAGAGCTATTCCTGCAACCTGGCTGTCCTGTGAAGCTCAGCTCCATCCTCTGCCTCCCTCAAAGCATCCCCACCAGCTTTGGTGTTCGTTTTTGAGGCCCCCTGCTCTGTCCCTGAGGCAGTGAAGCTGTGGCTGCTGCAGCTCCCTCCGTGCCGCGGGGGCTCCGTGCCCAGCACCCCTTTGTAATTATCTGCAGCCCAACTGCTCATTTCCAGCAGAACTTTAAACATTGTTCCCTTTTATGTAGCACAGCTTTTTAATTTCCCTCCCTAACAGAAGCGATTGTTTATGTTGTAAATGCCACATTAGGCCCTGTGAAATGGAGATGGAATTGATTTTCATTTCGGAGATTTCACAGCTTGCCCCAGAACTTTTCTGCTTGATTGCCGGTGCTCGGGGAGGCGCGGGGCTCCGCGAGCCGGGAACGGAGTGTGCGCTGTGGGATGTACAAACCCGGGAGTCTTCCTCCAAATGTAGGCCATGGAATCATGGAATGGTTTGGGTGGGAAGGGACCTTAAAGGTCATCCAGTTCCACCCCCTGCCATGGGCAGGGACACCTTCCACTGTCCCAGGCTGCTCCAAGCCCCGTCCAGTCTGGCCTTGGGCAGTCCCAGGGATCCAGGGGCAGCCACAGCTGCTCTGGGCACCCTGTGCCAGGGCCTCCCCACCCTCACAGAGAAGAACTCCTTCCTAATATCCCATGTAAATCCTCTCTCTTTCTGTTTGACGCCATTCCCCCTTGTCCTGTCCCTGCAGCTCCTGATGAGACCCCCCTGCTCACCCGGTTCAATCCAGGACTGTCACAGCTCCCAGGACTCAGTCCAGGAGCTGCCTGGTGATTTCTTCTTTCTTGACAGGGATGCTTGGATCAAATTATCCCTTCCCAGCTTTGAGAATTGGATGAGGTGAGCCCAAGTCAGCCCACCCACGTGACGTCCTGCTCTTGGCGTGTGCCAAGGCCTTGCTTCTGGTTGTTCCATGTCCTAATGGGGCAAGGCTGAAGGGGGATACTTCTTTTTTAGGTAGCGATGTGATGAAAACTCCGTTTTCCTCTCCCATGCTTGCAGGATCAGGACAAGCTCTGAGGAGAAGGAAGCTGCATGTGTCACCTTCCTGCCAAGAACAGGTGGGATCATCAGTCCCCACTGTTCAGCTCCGGTCACTGAGGCCGTGAACATACCTTGGAGGATCCTTGGGGATATAAAAATCCCCCATGTAGGGAGCAGGAGGAGCTCTGCCCAATTTACAGGGCTGCAAGGACATGATTCCCTGTCCTGTCTTACCCCAAGCAGTGGGAGTTGTGGAGGTCAGGGGAGTTTTTTGGGAAGTTGCTCCCCAAACTGAATGGGAGCTGCTCTCAGCTGCTGCAGCTCCTTCTCTTAACGAAGCGCTCGTGTTTGATCACCCTGACCCCGCTGGATCCCAGGCGGGTGGGAGCGTGGGGGCCCTCAGTGATATCACAGTGAATCATCCCAGCAATCCAAAGGCTGAAATGTGTTTGCATCCCCCATTTCCCCAGGAATGCTACAGAAAGAATCAGCTCATAAATAACGAGGCTCGAGCACGGGAAGTTCACGAACATCAGGGCCTGTTGAACTGTTTGCTGCCAATAATTCATTATTTTACAGAAGGCAAAGGGAAAAAATGCACAATTCTCCTCCATACCACCTTATAAATGAATTTTAAAAAGCTGCAGAATAATCTGTCCTCTTCCCAAAATGCATTTTTGGAGCAGACTTCCTCAATTCCCATGTAAACACAAACTCCCCTCTGGCACTGGAGCAGGATCCGCCGATGTGAGCGCAGAAGGGAGGCAGGAGGATCCGAGTAAGTGGCATGAAGACAATTTGCTTGGACCGGGGAGGAAGATGCACTCTGACAAGGATAGATGGAATGAGGTTGTTGCCAGAGAAAATCTTAAGGAATTGTGAGCCAAGTTGGGGGGAGCCTTGGATGCAGCCAGCATGCAAATCTCCTTGTGTTTTCTGGTTTTGAAGTAGTAGCAGAGCAGGGGAGGGGAGGGAGGGGGGTTTGAAAAATCCAAAGAAGCTTTGTCAAGTCTGACATTCCTTCTGCATCCAAAAGTGGGTATTGATTTTCCACCCGTGACTGCTCTAAATGAGAATTTCTGTGTCGCGGCTCAGGCCCGCACTCCTTGTGTTTCTTATCTCTTTAAGTATGATTACCTGCACTTCACGGCTTCGCGGGCAAAATCGTAATGAACTTTGCCAGCCCAGGCAGCCCCGCGTCGCCGGCGCCTCCGTGTGTGGGAGCAAATGAGTTCCACCCGTTCCTCCTGCTCTGGCTCCGGGCTACAGGTTTATTGACTTTCCGCTAATTTTCTTGTCAGGATAATTCTCCCAATCAAGATTTAAAACAAACTGGGAGGTTACTAAAGTGCTGGTGGTTCAAGTCCTAAAGCTTTTTTGTTTTGATTGCGAGACCTCTGAGCGTTTGTGTTGCAGGGGGGCAGGCGAGGGAAGGGGATGGGGTGAGGGGGTTGTGTTTGATTTTGGTCTGGTACAAAGCTTTTTGTGGAGGGAGTGGGTTGTTTGTTTAGAGCAAATCCCTTCTTCCATGCCAACATCTGCTGCTCTGTATTTGCTCGCAGGGGAAACTATAAAAAAATAGAAAAGGAAAGAAAGAAATAGATTATTCCCACTGCATCAACCTACAGGCGTCTGCTGGCTGCAATTTTCTTCAATTTCTCGCCGTGAAAAGCAAGAGCGTTCATTTTGTAAGTGCTGCTTTTGTGTGTGACCTATATTTTGAAAACTGATGGGGTCACCACCTCCCTCCTCCCAACCTGTTGAACCAAAGAGTCTCTGAGAGCTGTCCTAGATTGTATTTATCTCGGAGATTATTTAAAAAGCAAGGTAGCTATTACTAATAAGACGGTGTTGTTCTGGTGAGGTTTGATTTTTGCTCTTTTTTTTTCCCCTTCCCCTTTACTCTCCTTTGGAAATAAAAATCCCAGCCTGGCTCCACCTGACCAGGAAAGCGCTTCCCTCCCTGTCTCCATCCTTTAGAGCTGATTTAAAAGCACGTAATCTTCCTCCGCTCCTCGTCTCCTGACCCTCTTTGATTCCCCCCCGTGGGTTGCTATTACGCTGGCTGGCAAGAGCAGGGAGATGTCGGAGGCTGTCAGGTAGTTTTGAAGACATCCCATTTGTGCATATGGATACACACATTTCTGCACTCCAGTTGCTTGATGACACGCATCGTTCCCGTTGGATTGGAGCTTGGAACCGGCACAGGCAGAGCCAGGTGAGCTGCAGCAGCTCAGATCCGTCCGTGTTCAGCACTTCTTTTGCTCTTTATCGACTTTGGGGTCTTTTTTTTCCCCGTCAGAAGTTCCTTTTATTTTCTTCTTCCCCTTTAATCTCACTTTCTATTAAAAGTCTTCCCAGAGCTAATGTAATAAATTTAGATCCAAAGCCAGATGCATAGCAAAACTTTTGGCAGAGAATACTCTATCAGAAGACATTGCAAATGAAATATGCTTCCCCTTGGGGATTATTCTACAGTTTAATTTAATTTGATATTTCAAATTAAATTAATTCAAATGGTTATGCAGTTTCCAGGGAAAACAGACTTCATTTATGATGTTCTGCCACCAAATTGTTTTGCTCCTATCATATATCTTATATTGTTAACTGGGAATGATAAGTAGTGACAACGTAGGATTTTTTCATGCCCTTTGTTTTGCAATTCCCATCCTAAAGGGAGCAGAAACGTCTCCTTGTGCAGGGGTTTCTCTGTGGGGTTATTCCAGCATTTCCACTGAAACCTTACTGTGGCTGAAAATTAGATTTTCATCAAAAGGTGGTGTAAAAAAAAAGAATGTGTTAGCTTTGAGAAGGTTTTGGGTTTGTGGGACTCCTACTTCTTGCCTGGTTTCTATTTACAGAAGAAAAAATAATGGCTTTTTGTTTGGGATTGGGGTTTGATCCACCAGGCTTTATGGCACGGGCAGGAAAAGAGTCTGGGCTGCTTTTCTGGCTTGTTCTTTTGGTTTGGGGTTGGTTTGGACACTCTTTGGGGTTCAAAAGCACCGTGGGCAGGAAGGTGAGGGAGCTGATTCTGCCCCACTCAGGTGAGACCCCACCTGCAGAGCTGCCTCCATCTCGGGGATCCCAGCACAGGATGGACACAGAGCTGCTGGAGAGAGTCCAGAGGATGGGGAAATGATTTCAGGGATGAAGCACCTCTGCTGCAAGGAAAAGCTGGGAAATCTGGGATTGTTCAGCCTGGNCCCCTTTACTCTCCTTTGGAAATAAAAATCCCAGCCTGGCTCCACCTGACCAGGAAAGCGCTTCCCTCCCTGTCTCCATCCTTTAGAGCTGATTTAAAAGCACGTAATCTTCCTCCGCTCCTCGTCTCCTGACCCTCTTTGATTCCCCCCCGTGGGTTGCTATTACGCTGGCTGGCAAGAGCAGGGAGATGTCGGAGGCTGTCAGGTAGTTTTGAAGACATCCCATTTGTGCATATGGATACACACATTTCTGCACTCCAGTTGCTTGATGACACGCATCGTTCCCGTTGGATTGGAGCTTGGAACCGGCACAGGCAGAGCCAGGTGAGCTGCAGCAGCTCAGATCCGTCCGTGTTCAGCACTTCTTTTGCTCTTTATCGACTTTGGGGTCTTTTTTTTCCCTGTCAGAAGTTCCTTTTTTTTTCTTCTTCCCCTTTAATCTCGCTTTCTATTAAAAGTCTTCCCAGAGCTAATGTAATAAATTTAGATCCAAAGCCAGATGCATAGCAAAACTTTTGGCAGAGAATACTCTATCAGAAGACATTGCAAATGAAATATGCTTCCCCTTGGGGATTATTCTACAGTTTAATTTAATTTGATATTTCAAATTAAATTAATTCAAATGGTTATGCAGTTTCCAGGGAAAACAGACTTCATTTATGATGTTCTGCCACCAAATTGTTTTGCTCCTATCATATATCTTATATTGTTAACTGGGAATGATAAGTAGTGACAACGTAGGATTTTTTCATGCCCTTTGTTTTGCAATTCCCATCCTAAAGGGAGCAGAAACGTCTCCTTGTGCAGGGGTTTCCTCTGTGGGGTTATTCCAGCATTTCCACTGAAACCTTACTGTGGCTGAAAATTAGATTTTCATCAAAAGGTGGTGTAAAAAAAAAGAATGTGTTAGCTTTGAGAAGGTTTTGGGTTTGTGGGACTCCTACTTNGTGTCTGATTCTCGGGTTTTCAGCAAGAAGTAATTCTCTTCTATCAGGGCAAGTTGGGGGAATTTCTGCACTTCCCAACCGGATCTGGCTTCACCATGGGCAGAATCAAGGGGGTTGTGTGGCACTTGAGGGGGTCCCTTCTCTTTCATCCTTCATCAGCAGGGGGGAACTTCCTAAAAACAGCCCAAACCTGGATTGTTCTGCCTTTAGTGTGCCCCACATGGAGTGGGATTAGTGATGTTGTACCAGCCCTAAACCAGCTTCCCAAGACCTGTGTGGACTCCCACGGGATTCCTTTATCATCATCTTATCCTGCTTGTGCCGTGAGTGATTGATTTAACATGGCTTTTCTCCACAGGCTCTGATTATCCAGAGTCATCAAGGAACTTGCTCCAAACTCTGAAGTACATTAAGACAAGGTAATTCAGGGAAGTCTTTGCATCTGGAAATCTCTGTGAGCACTTTCCTATCTGCTGGCCTGTAGAAAAGCCATTATTCTCGACAGGGGAAAAAAATATTGGTAATATCACAGGAGGCTTTGGAAGAGAACATAAAGCTGGTTTTATTTTCCAGTCAACTGAGATCTAATATTTCCTGTACAAGATGTTGAGATGTTTTAGAAAAAGGAGCAATGTTTATTTGTCTAAAGCACCACACACACACACACACACAAGTTCTATATTGTGCTCGTGGCTTTTTTCCATTGTAAATGGTTTTGCAGGGAGAAATCTATTTCCCATCCATCACAGCCAGTAGATTAGAAAAATATAAATATCATCTAAAGAGAATGGAGCTGAGGCTCCTCTGGAATGCGCAGGAGAGAAATGACAAATGCAGCATCCCTGGTGGAGGGGAAGGCTGGGGGCTGGGTCAGCGATAGCCTTGTTGTCTCCCTGGCTCCTGGGGATTTATTTGCTTACACTCTCCCGGGACAAGGCTCCCCGTGTGATATTTCTTATCAGACGTGTCTTTTGGGCTGGTCCAAACCCATTTCATTGAGCAATCTGCCCATCAGCAAAGGAAGGTTGGTCAAAACATTTTTTTTTCCCCTTAGAAATGCATCCACTGGGGGCTTTTTCTCATTATTTTTCAGTTCCTGCCAGGATTTGTTCCAGAGTAGCCCCAAAGCACTCCAGAGAGTGCTGGATTTCGATGCCCCCGTGGTGCTGTTCCCAGCCAGGAGCCTGATGCTCCAAGCTTTTGTCTTTCGAGCCGTGACCGTTCCCCAACCAGTTCTAGGCATGATGGGAGGCAAGTCTGTGCCCTGGAGAGCTCGTGGATGGCTGGGTGTGTGTGATGAGGATGAAGCCGCAGTTACAGGGCCAGGGCTTGGAGTTAGAGAGGACCCTCCCTTATCCCTTTGGCCAGCTCATCCCCGTGGCTGGGAGCACTGGAACGTCTGACTGGGCTTTGAAGGTTTCAAGTGCTGAGATTTTCATCATTTTTCCTTTTTAAACTCCTCCTCCTCCTCCTATTATTATTATTATTATTATTATTATTATTATTATTATTATACGACAGTGTTTCCCTCTTTGATGCTTCCCTGACAGCCAGGAATTCTTAACCTTGAAGCTCCCAGTGCTCTGGTCTGATGCTGTGCTGACAGTGGTTTTGGTGTGGAAACCCTGCTAGAGCTGAAGTGGCTCTTTGGACACGATCAGGGTAATCAGGGAAGGCCCCCCAGCTGAATTAGCTCAGGTTTAATTGGGTAGGGAGAACCCCCCAGCACTGGATGCTCCGTTGTGTCTCGGTGCTTCCTCTCCTCACGCAGAAACCAAATCCCTCCCAGCACAGATTTTGCTCTTCTCATCTCGGTGATTCACCTTGCAGTCCATCTTCCCTTCCCCAAAACCTCTCCCATCCCCCAAAACCCACCTGGGGGGTGAGCACGTTCTCCCCTGAGCAGAGCAGAGAGAGAAATGGGCAGCGTGGAACAGCCTGGCCATGGCTGCCTGTCCTGGCTCGGCTTCCTCTCCTTGGAAGCCTTTTCTTTGGAGTGGTGCTGCCAGGACCTGCGGTCCCACGGGCTGCGTTTGCAGGGTCAGGCCCTGGGAGGTGATTTCTGTGAGGGGTCCGTGCTGCACAGAGCTCAGGCTGGGAGCAGCTGAGCCCAGCGCCCACTCAGCCACAGCAGACAGGTGCTGGAGATGAAAAAGTGCAAACGACTGCAAGCAGATGCTCTCCTGCAGCCAAGCCTCATCCCGTAGTCCACTCAGGTGCCTCTCTTCAGAAAGTTTCTCAGGGCACCGTGTGCTCTCTGACAACCCTGCTTTTATTATTTCATTCTTCTCTGCTGCAGCCTTTTGTCTCAGCACAGCCACCGTGTCAGACAGAGAGATTGCCTCAGCCTGATTCTGCGTTGGGCAGCTTTGTTTTCCCCATGGGCCTGAGTGGCATCTGCAGGCAGCCCACAGCGAGCAGCTGGAGCCCTCCAGGCCACCACGGACAGAGCAGGGATTTCGGGAGAGCTGATCATGGAATGGTTTGTGGGGGCTCATCCAGTTTCACCCCCTGCCACGGGCACCCTATCCCAGGTTGCTCCAAGCCCCGTCCAGCCTGGCCTTGGGCACTTCCAGGGATCCAGGGGCAGCCACAGCTGCTCTGGGCACCCTGTGCCAGGGCCTCCCCACCCTCCCAGGGAACAATTCCTTCCCAATATCCCATCCAGCCCTGCCCTCTGGCAGTGGGAAGCCATTCCCTGTGTCCTGTCCCTCCAGCCCTTGTCCCCAGTCCCTCTCCAGCTCTCCTGGAGCCCCTTTAGGCCCTGCAAGGGGCTCTGAGCTCTCCCTGGAGCCTTCTCCTCTCCAGGTGAGCACCCCCAGCTCTCCCAGCCTGGCTCCATAGGAGTATTCTCTTGAGGGGTTCTGTTTGGGGGTCTGTAGATGGGAAGTTTAGTCACAAGCTGCAGGATGAGTTTCTCAAGGCCACAGAGACGTGCTGGCTGCACTCAGAGTATGGGGAGGTTGCTGTTGTCTGTAAATCCCTACAGAAAACCTCTCTTATGGGCTGGGTTTCCCAGGGAAGTGCCTCTCTGCTCCAGGGGGTGCCTGGTGCACCTGGGGAAAGGCAGTTCAGGTGAGGATATTGCTGCCAGGTCCCACGGCCTGAGCAGCCCACGGTGCCGTCCTTCCCATCCCGGCTGTGGTACAGACTGTGCCTCTGGCCCTTGGGGTGTTTGGGGTGTCACTGGGGTGTCTGCCTTGCTCCACGGAGGCTAATGGCCACTGAGGNTCTTTCGAGCCGTGACCGTTCCCCAACCAGTTCTAGGCATGATGGGAGGCAAGTCTGTGCCCTGGAGAGCTCGTGGATGGCTGGGTGTGTGTGATGAGGATGAAGCCGCAGTTACAGGGCCAGGGCTTGGAGTTAGAGAGGACCCTCCCTTATCCCTTTGGCCAGCTCATCCCCGTGGCTGGGAGCACTGGAACGTCTGACTGGGCTTTGAAGGTTTCAAGTGCTGAGATTTTCATCATTTTTCCTTTTTAAACTCCTCCTCCTCCTCCTATTATTATTATTATTATTATTATTATTATTATTATTATTATACGACAGTGTTTCCCTCTTTGATGCTTCCCTGACAGCCAGGAATTCTTAACC
>VZRS01012786.1:25461-61931 GCA_013398055.1 Ifrita kowaldi
TCCTTCCCAATATCCCATCCATCCCTGCCCTCTGGCACTGGGAAGCCATTCCCTGTGTCCTGTCCCTCCAGCCCTTGTCCCCAGTCCCTCTCCAGCTCTCCTGGAGCCCCTTTAGGCCCTGCAAGGGGCTCTGAGCTCTCCCTGGAGCCTTCTCTTCTCCAGGTGAGCACCCCCAGCTCTCCCAGCCTGGTTCCATAGGAGTATTCTCTTGAGGGGCTCTGTTTGGGGGTCTGTAGATGGGAAGTTTAGTCACAAGCTGCAGGATGAGTTTCTCAAGGCCGCAGAGACGTGCTGGCTGCACTCAGAGTATGGGGAGGTTGCTGTTGTCTGTAAATCCCTACAGAAAACCTCTCTTATGGGCTGGGTTTCCCAGGGAAGTGCCTCTCTGCTCCAGGGGGTGCCTGGTGCACCTGGGGAAAGGCAGTTCAGGTGAGGATATTGCTGCCAGGTCCCACGGCCTGAGCAGCCCACGGTGCCGTCCTTCCCATCCCGGCTGTGGTACAGACTGTGCCTCTGGCCCTTGGGGTGTTTGGGGTGTCACTGGGGTGTCTGCCTTGCTCCACGGAGGCTAATGGCCACTGAGGGCAAAGCCTTCAGGGATGCAGAGTGTTTGTCCTGAGTGAGACCAAGCCAAGGAGAGGCTCCTGTGGACACCCCGGCCCTCAGAGGTGGCTGAGCTGCTCGTGGGTGGCTGTGGGGGCCGGTGTCTCACACACAGCCCTGCCTGGACTGTCACACCTCTCCCTGACCTCAGGAGCATCAGCTCTTTGTGTTAAATACATCAGTGCACCTAATACCTGTGATCTAGGAGCCCTGGCTTCAAAACCTGTTGGGGGTGAGCCTGCTGCCCTCAAGGTGGTTTAGGAGTTATTGATGGAATAACCTTTGGGGACCGAGTCTCGGCTCCGACAGAGGCGAAGGAGAAATCATTGTTTAAACAATCCCCGGGGACTGGAACTGGTGGTGACCCAGAAACAGTTTATTTTTTTTATTGCTTTCCATAGCTTCCCCAGGCTAAAGCTGTCTCCAGTAAAGGAAAACCAGGTTGTTACTGGGGGAGTAAGCAAATTAGCAGACGAGGGGAAAAGCTGAGCAGAGTGGAGGACCCGGGAGCTGTGACAGCTGAACAGCACTTGTGCCTTTCTCTCTCTTCTCTTGCTTTTTGTGTCCCACTGATCTGAAGCCCCTGCACCAAGTAATCCATTTTTTGTTTCATTTTTACACCATCGTTTCAGTATTTCAGGGTAAAACCAGATGTTGACTCTTCATTGAATGGCAATTCCAGTTTCAGCCTATAGGATGCTTGGTGAAAACCAAGCTGATTTCTTAATCACTGAAGGATGTTTTCAGGAGCTTTATTATTCTTTATCACTTCAGCCACTCTATGGGTGCTCACTGGCCAGGCAGATCTCCCAGCCTGCTCCCTGCTATTTCAGGGAATGTCGCGGGTAGGAGCAGGAGAGGATAAATACATTCTCATTCACTCATCACTTGACCTGAGTGGAGACCACCACCATCTCTATTATTGCAGGGTTGAATTTGGGGTTGCATTGGATCAGTCTGTCCCTTAGCCTCCATGCCAAGCCCTTCATGCCTGCTCTGTGGGAGCTGTTCATTCCCTGTGGGATGTTCCAGCTCCCAATCCCACCCTGCTGGTGGCTTGGCCAGCACGAAGGGGTTTGTTCACTTGTTTGCTAATTGGATTTTGCACCGAAGGGAGCTCCAGAGAGCTGCACCTCTAGCCAAAATCAGCGTGGTGTTGACCCCGGGCCATCAGTACTAAAAGCACAAGCCGTGGTTTGGCGGGCTCCAGGAGATCTCTTGTCATCTCGGATCAGCGTGAGTCCTCACACACTCCTGAGCATCTGCCATGAGCAGGGAGCAGGACAAATGCAGTGGTGGCACAGATGGAGAGAATAAACAAGCCTTTGCCCACGTTATTGGGTTGCTAATGAGGAGAGACCTCATCAACCTCCCAGCCATCTAATTTCTCTTGGCTACCATTTCAGCTGGTCAGGAACCACACCAGGAGCAGCACTTCCTGGCATGGATCAGCTCTGTGAGGGGAATATTTCCAACGGGAAAATGAGCAATTCTCCCTTTGCCCCTGTCTCTGATATCTGGAATCTCCTTCAGACTACACATCTTTTGAGAAAAACTGAAGTCCAATCCCCACTGCCTGTCTGGATCGAGCTCCTGCATTTCCCACTGTGTGCCTCCAGCAGCATCCCAAGCCTCTGTAGGATGAAAGTGGGAGACTTTCCATCCTCACCCTGCAGTTCTCATTTCAGGTGCTGCTGCTCACGCCCAGAGCACTTGGGGGTTACTTCTTTAACCGTGACCTCACCTCCATGTAAGCAGAGCTGTCCTGGAATTCATCCACGGAGCTGAATTCACCAGTGCCCTTTCCAAGCTCAGACAGCTCCATCCCTCTGCCAGGAGTTTTCCTCCTCCCTGTGCCACCTGGAAGTGCTGAAGTTGTCCCCCTCCCCAAACAGGACACAGCCCCCACAGCTCCACACGAGCTCCCGGCACTGGTCATGTTGCACCGATATCTCTCGCTCACCCAGCCGCGTCTCGACTCACAAACTAATTAAAGTTCATGTCACACTGGGAAGATGCAAAATGCTCTCTGAGCACTAGATGTTATTATTTTAAGCTTCTCTTCTTTTTCCTGAGGCGCAGCAACTCCCTGAATCCCAGCTGGCACACCACATCCAGCCACAAAACACCGCTAATTGGGTGTTTCTCCTGTTGACCTCATTTCTCCAGCATACTTTGGCTGGGTTTATTTCCATGGGTTTTTGGGGATTTTTTTCTTCAAGAGGGCCTGGAAACCAGATAAACTTGCTGAGTGTCCTGGACAATCCTTGGTCGTTCCCGTCCTCCAGAGCTTGCCCTGTTTCAAGGTGTGATAATGCTGCTCTTCCCCCATCATCTGTTTTACACATCCAGGCAAATAAGAGGTAGAGAGAGATGGAGAGAAAGAGATCGAGGGCAGGGTGATGACTTTGGAAGAGGTTTCATTTGGAAGAGGTCACAGACCTCTAGTCTAGGCAGGACCTACTCTGTTGCTCCTTCCCATCACAAGGCATTGGCAGGTCTGTCATCCTTCAGAAGATTTCGTGGGCCAGGATTTGGATACTGAGGGTGGCTTTTGGACTGATTCCCCTTCAGAGGAGAAGGTGACTTGTGCTATAAACATTGTGTAGCTCAGCCAGGCTCTGGGATAACTCCTGCCTGATGAACGCGCCAAGTTCATTAGCGACAACTTCGTTCAAGTGTCACCTCCCAAAGAATTGAGGAGCCTCCCATTAATTCCTTAATGGTGTTATTGGGAAGGTGCCTCCTCAGTGTCACCTTGCAGAGGTGGCAGGTGGGAACCTCTCCCTGATGTTCTCCAGGAGACTTCTTTCCTTCTTTTAGTGTTTGTAAAAAGATTTGATTCCATGTGTGGGATTCTGCCCCATCCACCTTCCCTGGCATGAACCCATTGTGCTGTTTCCCCCACACCATTCATTACCTCCTTAAAAATGAATGCAGAGAGAAAACACAATTAGATGCTGCTTTGGTTAAATAATACCTTGGAAAAAAACAGAACAATGGCTTGAAAAATAAGGAGAGAGTGAAGATCGCACAGTTTGAACTAATGATGGAAATTACCTCGAGTTAAGTTGGATTTTAAATCAGAGGTTTGGGGGATTGTATTTTTTTCTTTTCTTTCCAGTGAATTATGACAAATACAGAGGCCTGCTGGATGGATGATTAGATTTTTTTTTCTCTCTCTCTCCCATCCGCATTGAAAAATGAAATATTTCTGTAATATTAAATCCGTCCAATTGATCAAAGTGTGGTGTCAAAAAATGTTGTAAGCGCTTCTTCTCATCCAACCCCCTCAGCAACTGCAAACCAGGGACCTTTTCAATCCCTTTCTGGAGGCAGCTGGAGGTTACTTCTGCCAGAAGAGTCTGTGCAAGGAATGAGTCTGCATTTCTCCAGCAAATTCCCACAGTAGGGACTTGCAAAGGGCTGCGGATTTGGCGCGTGGAACGACAGCACATGTCCTCAGCTTTGGGGGTTTGTCTCCTCAGAGGGCCGTAATCTGTCCTAATACAGCCTTGCCTAATGGGGTGGCCAGAAAAGGGGCGAGAAAGGGAATTTTTTCTTCCCTGGTTCAGCTCGATGAGTAACCACTGGGAGATTTATGGGTGTTTCCCCTCCCCTTATGTTTTTCTTTCCCTGCTTACTTTCACTGGAGAACAAGGAAACCAAACAAACCAGAAACCTCAAATATTTGGTCACTGTTTGAGGAAGCAAACACGGAGTGTATCCAAACATTTGGAGAGGTGGGAAGCTGGGGCATTGCACAGCGGGATAAATGCAAAGTGTGTCCAGAAAAGAAAGATTTTTTGGAAAGCTGTCAATGAGGAAAAGCTGAGAAAGCTGGGGGTTGCTTTGTGTAGAAAATCAGGGATGGTTTTCTTCAAGTGGATACTGTGGATGAGACTGAACAGTCTTGAAGTGAACAGAGGAGGAGAAATCAGCTTGGTTTCAGCAAGAGAGCTGAAAGAGGAATAAAACCCCCACTTCTGCTGGGGTGGTGGGGTATGGGACAGGGAACGTGGGGCATTATGGACTCACCTTCATCAGCAGCTTCACTAGGAACAGGTCAGCCAAATACCTGTGGTTGTTTCCATGCTCTCATCCAGCCCCTGGAGCTGGATGGAGAGTGACCCAATATTCCCTTTAATCCTCAGAAGCCAATTCTCCAGGGCCTTGTATCACCTTTGGTTCTGCTGTTTTGACATGAAACTCTGGTTGTCTTCAAAGAAAACCACGGGGGAAGGAAAGGACCCGTCTCTTGCATCTGTTTGCATATCAGGGAAGGCGTTTGCTCGCTCCAGGAGGACTCATTTATTCCTGTGGCTGTGTGGGGACGTGCTCAGAACTTCCATAAAATGTGTGAGGAGCAGTGTGTGTTGCTTCATCTCCTGGTGAATGAGCAGCGATTTCAAAGAGCAAAGCAAGAAGTGAAAGGCTCCTGTTCTCTCTCTTCGTGCCTCAGTGTCCCCCAGCTCCTGGATGCGCATGGGAGATCAAAAGGTGGAAATCTCCGCTCCCCCACACATCGATCCCTTCGCTTTAGGAGCTCTTTGTGCTATCGACTCACCCTCCTGAGGGAAAATGAGCATTTTCCTTGGTTACACAAATGGACACACAGGTGTAAAAGAGATGAAGTCATTTTTCAGGAATTCACCGACAGAAATGAGGGAAGCTCAGAGCCCTCCTTCCCTGGCACAGCCCCTGGTGAACCTCTGGATAGCCCAGAGGAAGGTCTCAAACAGCCCCACAGAAATGCAGCAAAGAGATGGATTGCTGCAACTCTGCTGCCTACCAAATTAGAAACAATTTAAGGATTTAAGGATTAAGTACCATTAATTACTGCCCAACAAATGCTGATCTACAATGGAGCACTTGTGGAAATGGAGAGAGAAGTTTCTGCGTGAATACTAAATGGCTTCATTAATGCTCAGTGCAATTTCATTGAGTGATAAATTAATTAGCTTGATGCTCCAAGAATTACTGAGCAGGACCGTGGGCACATGTGATGAAGGGACAGCAGGAGCCCAGTGTCCCCTTGCCTGGGCAGAGCAGATCACACAGGTGTGGGACACACCAGGGCAAGGTAAGGGGAGTAAAGAAGGAGGAAATTGAGATTCGGAGAGAGGAAAAACCCAAAATGCTGGTCTGGATTTCCTCATCTGGATTGTCTGATCTGGCAAACACTGGAGGTCAGGATGAGAGCAGGGGGATCGAGGTCATTATTTTCCTGTTGCATCTGGAGATGATGCTTTACCCTCCTCCTGTTGTGCTGCCAGTGGTGGGTTGGTTGGACATCATCCCTGCTCCTTGTATTTCTGTTCCCTCCATCCTTTCCATTCAGCCATAACCATGGGGCTGACCAGACCTTCCCAGCCACTGATTTCGTTCAGCTCCAGGGCTTGTGCTGGGTGCTCTTCCCATCACATACCAGGATGAAAGAGGTTGGAGTTTGCATCCTCTTTATCCAGCACTTGTGGCAAACTCTCGGAGCATTCCAGCTTCCTTGGCATTGCTCCAGGGTGTGTTTACCTGGGCCTGGAGGAACACTTGGTGCTTCCAAAATCTGAGAGAGCCCCGTCTGGCACGGCAGCCCAGCAAAGCGGTGACAGCTTGAACTGGAGTCTGCTCCCCTGCAGCAGTTTCCCCCCGAAGCAGTGGAGGAGGAGGAGGGAGCAGCATCCAGCCAGGATGTCTGGCAGTGAGTAATTTCAGTTTCTCCTCGGGCTGTCATGCCATGACAGCTGCCTGGGCAGGGCCTCACCACCCCCGTTCAGCACATGTTACCTGGAGTTCAGCATCGGATTTCTGTCCCTCAAGACTTTTTAGCCGCCCGTGCCGCCGCAGCGTTATTGATTGCTCACCCAGCCGTGGCTGGAGCTGGATTAGGTGTGAACACAGCCCTGCCCCAGCAGGCCCAGAACAGGCCAGGATGCTCAGAGCCTCCTTTCGCCATCGGTCTTTTTTTAGCTCTTTTCTGCGTTGCTCTTTGGCTGCCTCCTGTGCCTTGCTCCGTGCCTCACTCTGTGCCTTGCTCTTCCCCAGCACATTCGCAGTGGCTGTAAAAGTTGTGTGAATTTGTAGCTCTGAGCAAGTCCCTCCTTGCCCCAAGGTTTGGGTTCCCTCAGCTCATTTGGTTCCCACTCCTGAAGGCAGAGGGTGGGAAACTGCAGAGGCAGACTTTGTTCCTCCCTACCAAGGGGAGATTGAGCAATAAGGATGTGCTTGTGCCCCTCCATCCCTCTCCATCATTCCTCTCCCAACCCCTGCAAGAAAATCCAGCTCTCAACATCATGAGACATTAGGACTCTTGTCTTGGTGCAGCCTTCAAGAGTTAGCCCAAATATTCCAGGTCTGCTTTGGCCAAGAGCGATGGCTGTGCAGGAAGCCCAAGGGGAGGAACGCAGGTGGATGTGGAGACTCCCCTCTGCTCTGAATGGCCCTCCTGGCTCCTGGTCCAGGCCTGGCTCACATTTGGGAGCTCACAAATGAGATGAGCCGAGTTTCTCACATCCCCTGCCCTGCCCACAGAGACGTGTCCTGGATTGGCCATTACGGACCAGAGCAGGAATATCAAATTAGCAGCCCTCATGCTCACAGCATGCAGAACTCCCACCAAAGTTTTCCTAACGTAATGAGCTGGTATAAAAGCAGCCAGAGGGAGACATCCTCGGCTTTATTGGGCTGGCAAAGCCAGGCACAGAGCTGTGCATTCTGGAGTGCCATCTTCTGGCACCTGGAATGTGAACTCCTCGCATTCCTGTGTGGCTGGAGCAATCTGGTAACACAGAGCTGTGCCAGGAGCAAGGAAAGAAGCGGATTTCCAGGATTTTCCAGTGTATCCTTGAAAGATGCATGGAGTGCAGATACTTTTTTTTTTAGCATCCTGCCATCCCTTTGGCTGCCGGGTACGTGCCTGTGCCAGCACGAGGAGCCGCGCATCTGCACGGAGCCGATATCGGCTCCCCATGCCAGCTTGGGAAGCATCTGTTTCCTGGTTTATTTATCCCCTCTGCAGTCGCCACGGGAGGATAATCTCAGTGACATGCCACATCTTGTTTACAGCCGGCCCCTGAAAAGTTAGAAGTGCAAGTTGTGGGTGGGGAGGAGGCGGGGGAGGACGTGGAGTCGCGCGGGGGGACTGAAAGGGGACGTGGGGAAATGTATAAAATGTATAAAATGTATAAAATATTAAATGACATTGTGGCAAGACACAGACAGGGGGAGAACAATAATTGAAGTAAACAGCACATCAAAAGCCTGGCTAAAACTCACATTTAAATTTCAAGACAACGCAGAACCAGCTCATGTAGCCGTGTGTAAATGTGTTTCCAGGAACCTTTTAAGAATATTAACAATGATGGAAGCAGAACAGCAATGATTCAGACTTTATGTTATGTGACAATACAGGAGGCCACCAGACTCCTGCCTGGCTGCTGGCATAAGGAAGCTGATGAGAGCCTGGATCTTGCCAGGAGAGCAGGTTTCTTTCCAGGGAGTGAGAAATCCCGAAGTGAGCAAGGATGGAGCCTCTTCTCCTGCCAGGGATGTTCAGGGTTTCCTTCAGCCCCATGGGGGGCCTGCACCCCTAAAAATTACATGACAGGGGCTTCCATGGGTTTGTTCCCTACATTCAGTCCCATGTTGTGTCCTGCTGTCTGCTTCCCAAGCATTGTCCTAATTAGTTTTAAATGTTCCTGGTCAGTTTCCTGTGTGTTCTTGCTCGGGATCCTCCAATATGTTGCTGCCTTCTTGGCTTTCCATTTGCTTGTAGCCACCAGTTGCTCCTGGTGTTGCCTGCTCCTCCATTCCAGCCTGGAGCACATGGAATGACCATACCTGAGGCCTGAATGTAGCAGGGAACATAACTGGAAAACTCAGGTCAGGCCTGAAGCCGTGCAAGACAAGCTGAGCAGCCCCTTCCCTCCCCGGCTCCACTCTCGTTTGAATTAAGGGCCAGAAATCAGTGTCAGATTTGTCTGGACTCCAGCAATGAGCACCTTTGGGCTATAGAGCAAATCTCTTAATTATTCCCCGTGCCTTTTGCCCTCGTCTGTACAAGGACTACAAAAGCTCTGTCCTTGGGGAGCCTGAATTCTCCTTAGTCCTGATAATACCGTGATTTACGGAGGATTTCCCAACGAGCCTTCAGGGCATGGTGTTACCTAATGGAAGTAATTAAAAAGCATTGGGAAGTGACCCCCTGAAAGTGCAGGCAGCTGCAGATGGAATAAGGGAATTAAGAGGCTGCAGAGAGCCGCAGGAGCATGTGCCTTCCTCCTGAGCCACAGCGGCATCGGGGGCTCGGAATGGGGGCTCGGGGAGGGGATGCCGTGAGGGCCTGAACAGGAAGGTTTCAGGTGGTTTATTTTTTCACTTGACTCTGTATTTTCCTGAGGCCTTTTGGAAATTTCAAGCATGGGAGGTTCTTCCTGGGGTACTGCATGAAGGTTTAACTTCCCACAAGGTTCAGTTTCCCACAAGTTGAAGTTTCCAGACTTTTCTCTTGTCTTGGAGCAGTAGCAAATTCTTCACATCCTTCTGTGCTGCAGCTCCCAAGGTGCTGTTGAGAGGAGAGCATTTACTCTGCAGCTGTGTCAGGAGAGGTTTAGGTTGGATTTTAGGAAAAGGCTCTTCCCCCAGAGGGTGCTGGGCACTGCCCAGGCTCCCCAGGGAATGGGCACGGCCCCGAGGCTGCCAGAGCTCCAGGAGCGTTTGGACAGCGCTGCCAGGGATGCCCAGGGTGGGATTGTTGGGGTGTCTGTGCAGGGCCAGGGGCTGGACTGGATGATCCCTGTGGGTCCCTTCCAGCTCAGGATATTTTGTGATTCTCTGATTCTATAATTTATATATTTGGGTAAACTGAGGCATGGCATGGGGGGACAAGTCTGAAGGGGAGAGTGCCCATTCCCCGAGTCTCCAGACTGAGAAGGGAATCGTGCTGCTCTCTAAGCAGGCAGCAAACAGTGCTGGCAGCTGGGATGAGCCTCAGGACAGCTTTATCCGTGAAATATCTGTGTTGGTGCTCCTTCCCAGGGCACTCCGTCTCCAGCACCAGATGGACACCTGTAACAATTTCTAGGCATCATTGTCTTCAAAATATTCCAGTGGCTCCTTGGCAGTTTGCATCCCAAGTTCACAGGAGGTTGGTCCCACATCCCAAGGACAAGCATTGCATGGACCAAAGACGTTCTTCACCAAACTCTTTGGCCCTCAGTACAGGAAAGCATAACTTGGCTTTGGCAAAGAGCAGCTCAAAACACGTTCAGGGATTTTTGGTGCCTGGTGAAAATCCAACACCACACGAAGCCCTTTCCCAAAGCATCGTAGGTTTAGCCAGGACAGGATTTCCCTTTTTTCCCCTTGCACAGAGAGTGGCTGAGTCTCCCGTCAGGATTTTCCCAGCATGCAGATGTTGTTGTGACCTAGATGCTTAAGCATTCATTTACTGCTGAAGTTTTGCATTTAGAGGTCTTAAGAGTTCGGATCGTGAGCTGTCTGGAAAGCTCCGAAAGGGAAAAATACCCAGGGCAGCTCATGAGTTGCGAGAGAAAAGCGATTTGACGTTCTTATGCCTCCATTTATTGGCAGCCCACAATGAGATGTAAAGAAATGTCAGAAAATCCCATGTGCACGTTGGTTTGGATCGGGGAAAAATTGCTGTTTGCCTCTGCCCGGAGGCTACGAGTCGCTCTGCTAATGCAGAAGGCACTAAAATGACCCCTTTGTTTTTCCTATGATCACTTCTGATAGCGCGCTCTGCCAGAGATATCATATCTTTGATCTCTCTGTGCTGATGTTAAGTCTCTCTTGAGTTCAGTAGCATCTCCTTGAGATTAATACTTCATGGCATTCTCAGCACCAAGCTGTCCTAACCCATACATCACAGGATGTCACGCTTCGCACTCGCCTCTGCCTCAATGACTTCACACTGGCACCATAAATAACCCTTGGCCGGCTCCGCTGCCGCCGTCCGCCTGGGCAGAGTTCCACGAGGAATGCGGGAGCTCTCCGGAGGTGAGGAGGGAAGGGATGCTCCTGTGGCACAGCAGGCAGGAGGATGGCCCTGCCTCCCTCTCTGCAGGGAGGAGGGTGCTGGGATTTTGGGAGGGTTATTCCTGATCCGGCTCCGGGCGCAGGGAGGGATCGTGCTCGGCGGTTGCTCCGCGACGCCTTATAGGGAGTGACAAAGCGATGTACCCCAAGGGGACCCATCTGCCAGCCAGCTCCTTCCACATCTCCTCCGTTAGGCGAGTTAGGAAAATCACTGTCTGCTTCGGATTTTACTTTGGCTCCAGCTTCTTTGCTTCCTGATTTGTTTTCCAAGGGCTGGGCGAGCAGGCTGGGCTCCTTTAGCAGGACGGGCTGGGTGTAAAAACACCTTCCCCCTGCTTTGGGAGATGTGTGAAACGCTGCCAAACCCTGGCGTTGCAGCCCTGCAAAAGGCAAAATTCAGCTGCAGCTGACTCGGAGCCCTCTGAAGGCCTCTGATCACCCTGATCCCGTGGGAGGCTACGGCTGCAAATCCCCCGCCTTGCCCAGAGCAAAAAAGGAGTTTTAAGGGAATTTAGAACATTACATCCAGCAGATGTTGGGGTTCTTTGAAATGCTCAGTGTTGAGCAGGATCTGGCAGTGTGGAGCCGGCTCCAGGCTGCTGAGGCCTTGACGCTCTTGGGATTGAAACAAGGTCATGGCCGTGATCCAGGCAGGGAGCAGGGGAAGTCCTGGTCTAGAGCATGCTTGAGTTTGAGGTTGGGAGATGTCCCCAGGGCATGGAATCTGCTGTGGTCTGAGTGGTTTGGAGTGAAGAGGACTTTGCATGGTGTTTTTTTTAATCCAGGGTCCATCACTTCTGTCTCGAGTACTGCTCTCAGGCACAGGGTGGGATTCTTGGGGTGTCCTGTGCAGGGTCAGGAGGTGGACACGATGACCCTTGTGGGTCCCTTCCAACCCAGAATATCCCGTGATTCTGTGGTTCCCATGGGTTTTCTGGTGCTGTTGATGTACAAGGTGCTGCTCAGTGACTCTGTTCCAGGGACTGGGGACGTGAGTCTTGTGCAGTGCTGAAAACACCTCAGGCTTCACCTCTTCAACCTCAGAGACTCTGTGAACTCCCAGGTCCGCGAGGTCCCCGTTACCTCACACCCCACAGGCTCCCTCCTGGTCTGTGGTGCACGGGGTTAGGGGGGGATGAGCTGCTGCCCTTCCATCCCCAGCCCAGAACAGAGTCTGTGTCATTTCTGCACAGCGTGGGCTTAGTGAGGAAAAATCCTCCCACTCCCTCGGACTGGATTTACAGAGAGAATTGAAAGGAAGAAGGGGAGGTCTCCGGGGAAGGAGTGAAACCGCCGGCACTCGGCAGGGCTGAGATGAGATGTCCTGCAGTCCGTGACCCTCCTTTTAGTGCCAGACGGGCTCTGTGTCCCCTCAGGGTCCCTCCACAGTGCCAGTTGCAGCTCCCTGTGGACAAAGGGGCTGTTCCCTCTCATTTCTGTTATAATCTCCTCTTTCAAAGCACATTTAATCCACCCCGGGAAGTGTTCAAGGCCAGTTTGGATGGGGAAACAACTTGATCTAGTGGGTGACATCTCTGCCCGTGGCAGGGGCTTGGGAAGAAGTGATCTTCAAGGTCCCTTCCAATCCAAACCATTCTGATTTAAGGCTGGAAGCACCACTTGAGCAGAGCCGAAGGGTGCCTGGCCCAAAGAGCAGCCACCAAACAGACACCAGAAGGGATGCTCGCCCAAAAGAGGCACTGAGGGCACACCACGAGGCTTTTTCTCCCCCCAAAAAAGGGATATACGGGGTGGATTCAGTTTAATCCTGGCTGGACTGGCCATTTCTGTGTCGAAGTCGAGATGTGAAGCAGACTGTGCCGCACCTCTGCTGCTCCCTCTAATAGCAGCCCAAATAATTAGTGCCAATAAGCCTGGCCCTAATGAGAGCCTGTTGCTAATGGGGTGCAGCAGGCTGGGAGTGCAGGTACCGCATGTGCCTCGCGGGCTGGGTGGCTGCTAACGAGGAGGTGCGATGCAATTAGAGAAACCCCCTTTTTTTCTAATTCTCCACCAGTATCTGGGAAAAAAGGGTTTCATTTTTTAAAGTTCTGTCACACCAGGTTAGAGTATTAACAATCACGGTTCGCTGCTATCTGTATTTGTTCCATTTGTGGCATTTATGATGGTTATCCACATTAATTATTTCGCTGCTTAAGTCCCTTCTAATTTCAGAGCACTGTTATTTCCAAGAAAGATGGATATTAAATATGCCACACATCAGCGCGGGGTGGCATTACACCGTGCTATTAAGTTCTGATGCGAGGACTTGGCAAAAAATAACTTTGCTATTTGTAATCACCGTGAAGTGTTTTAGTGTTGCAGCTTGGAATAAGAAATAAAGATGATGACAGGAACTGATTTCTTATTAGGACGCGGTGCAGGAGTTTACATAAATCAGGAAGGAAATAACGAGGTAACCCTTGGCTGGCCAGATCCATGTGGGTGCCTGTTGGATGGGGACTGAGGGGGAATAGGGGCGTGCAAAGTCTTTGAGGGGACCTCCCTGAGGGCTGGAGCCCCTCTGCTCTGGAGCCAGGCTGGGAGAGCTGGGGGTGCTCACCTGGAGAGGAGAAGGCTCCAGGGAGAGCTCAGAGCCCCTTGCAGGGCCTAAAGGGGCTCCAGGAGAGCTGGAGAGGGACTGGGGACAAGGGATGGAGGGACAGGACACAGGGAATGGCTTCCCACTGCCAGAGGGCAGGGCTGGATGGGATATTGGGAAGGAATTGTTCCCTGGGAGGGTGGGCAGGCCCTGGCACAGGGTGCCCAGAGCAGCTGTGGCTGCCCCTGGATCCCTGGCAATGCCCAAGGCCAGGCTGGACGGGGCTTGGAGCAGCCTGGGACAGTGGGAGGTGTCCCTGCCATGGCAGGGGTGAGATGGGCTTTAAGGTCCCTTCCAACCCAAACCACCTGAGGGATTCTTCAATCTCCACCCAGCACCAAGGTTCTTTATCCATCCTGGAGAGGAGGTGAGACCCTGGTTGAGTGGAATGAACCCTCACCACAGAAAAGACAGAGAGATCCATCAGTCCCAGGGAAAGAGCTGATACCCCGAGGGGGTTTGGGGCTGGCATGTGATGATGCAAAGACTTGGCAGCATTTTTCGTTGGAATGAAGGGGCCTTCCCTGGCTCACGGGGCTGCGTTTTGCACACACAACCCTCTTGCCCTTCCTGGTGCTGGAAATGTTCGGCTCTTTGGAAGCTGCTGCATTCCCATGGCTTGGAGGTGCCACTCCCTTTCTAACACAAGGATGAAACCCCAGGACTCGCTGTGAACCTTCCTGGGAGGATCATACATTCCTGGGAGAGCAAAGCAGAGGGGATTTTACCCATGAGGAGGGAGTGGATTCCCCCATCACCCCTGCATCTCTTAAGGATGTGGTTCCTGTGCCCGACCAGCACGGGGGGACAGCCAGAGCACTGGGGCGGATGCGACTTTTGGTTGGCGTTGGGCATCCGAGTGCTGCAGCAGCTCTTTCTGGATCATCCCTGTGAATATGGCTTGATCCACAAGGAGCCCCCTGACACCCAGCCAGGGAGGCTGGAGGGAGGCCATGCTCCCGTGTTTTGGGCAGTGGTGAGAACCCCTGGCTCCAGAGGCGAAGAGCTGAAGCCGATCATCAAAGGGAAGAGGGAACAGGAATTGTGTGAGGAGCTGCTTCACGGGCTGCCAGAGGTTGGAGCAACAGCTGGTGGTGGGGTTAGGGTTTGCCTTGGGTCGAGCCTAAGGAAGATTCTTTGTGATTTTCAGCAAACCAGTGATAAAAAAAAAACAAAGGTTGAGATCAAACGCAAAGCTTTGCTCAACTCCCAGGTGCAATGTTCCCTCTTAGCAACGAGTGTTTGTGTACAGGTTTCGCTAAGAGAGAGGAATAATTTGAAATTAAAAGTAAACTAAAGGGGGGGAAAAGTGTCCCTCTTATTTTTTCTGCAAGTGTCAAAACAAACCTCTCAAATTCCTTGAGGGAGTTATTTGTTTATTTTTGGCTGCTGTGGTTTTAGCTCCTCAAGCCCCGAAAACTTTGCCAAGGCTTCAGTGAGGCATTCCAGCATCTCCAGAGCCGTCTGTGTGTGGGAGCTGCCTCCACTTGTGAGTCTCAGGTCCAGAGCATGATCCCAAGGGATCAAACCGTATTTCTGGACAGAGGAGCAGCAGCAGTGGGTGCTCAGCAAAGAGCAGACCAGGAGTGTTGGATGACGGTCCAACATCATCCAAGTCTGGGTGCAGACAAGTCCTTGTGTCCCTCTCTGCTTTGTGTCTCAGCTCCCAAGCAGCTCCTGCTCAATACAGAAGGATACACCAACCTTTCTCAACTGTTATTGTCTATTAATTAAATGCTAATTAATTATTAAAAGGGTATTTATTGAGGTTTAACAAGTCTGCAGCCAGAAAACAAGGAAAAAACCCATTGGTGGCAGGTGTTCCGCTGCAGTAATGAGGTTCTTAATAACCAATTGGCATTTGTTTGACTTAGAATAACATTCTTATTAAATCTAAATCAACTCTTTACTTGAGACACTTAATTACATGGGGGTTATTTTTTTTCCCTGCCACCTTTCCTTGGCGCGGTGGGAGTTCCCAGCCCACATCTCGTGGCACCGACGGAGGAGTCTGTGCCTTAATAAATGTGAAGGGTGATGGTTATTCATGGAGAGTGGCACTGATGCAATGATTTCCCTGAGCTCCTATCCCCGCTCGTGCTCACGGGAGCTTCCAGGGCTCACTCTCCTTTCATTAGGAAAGCTGGCACATGGGAGAGCTGTTTGGGTGGTGCCAGCTCCGTGGCCATCCCAGGGCATCCCGAGCATTCTCCCGCCCTGATTTAGGGAGGGAATTACCAGCCTCGCCTTTCGCGTGGTTATTTGTTAGAAATCCCATTCAGCACTGGGAGAAGTTGCTGGAAACCCACAGGAGGGGAAATACAACTCCTTCCAAGCATCTGGGTGACCGTGGTGCCCTGGAGGGAAGAACAGGCTGCACAAAAAGCCACAGCAATCGCTCTGGCTGGAGCTTTGTGCTGCTGATGTGAAGGGGAAAGGTTCCCCACTCCGTTATCCAGACACTTTGGTTCCTTCAGGGTCGGCAGTGACTTCTAAAACGTCGTCATTGGGAACATTTTCGCCTCGGAAGGAGATGGGAAGGCGGGCAGGGGAGCGACTGCTGCCTTTAATCGGGATTTAATTACTTCCCCTTTTAATGTGGCTTTTAAAAGGAAACAAGGATCCCAACCGGGTGCTCTTGTAGCACAAATAACAACGGGGGGGGGAAAAGGAGAAGCACCCGACAACAACAAACAATTTGTGCTATTACAGGATCATTATTCTGATATTATTTATTTCAGACTTTTTGATACTCTCCAATGCTTGACTTCACAGGCTCATTTAGTTCCTTTCAAAAGCAAAGCAGTGCTGCAATTTGCCAGGAGAAAATGTGATAAACACCAAGAAGGGGGGGAGGAAATAACTGGGCGACCGTAGGGATAAATATATTTATTTTTACAGTCTGGGGAGACGCGTGGGCATGAGGAGAACATCGTTCGTGGCTTCAGAGCCACAGGACAGGGAGCACCTGAGGGCCTGAGGTTCAAGTGATTGTCATTCACTCACCTCCCAAATTCTAAATTGCCTGGGCAGATGGTGGCAGGCAGGAATACTTTCCTCCACTCCCAGACATTTGGAATTGTGTCGCAGTTGAGACGGGCACGACACTCACAAGTAACGCACACCAACTCTGTCAGAAGGCAAAAGGACAGAAAAGACATTTTATTCTACAAAGTCTCCGTTTCTGTAGTCTCTTGGCACTCGTGCTGTGTCCTCATAGGCTTCTACATGAACACCTCTTAAAACTTACTGGTGGGTTGCAACCACCCCCCATAAGAAAACAAATCTAAGCTAAAAACAACATCCCTCGGACAACTGCGTGTTTTCTTCTCTCGTTTTGGTTTCTTGCTTCTGTTAGTGTTGAAGTTCTCATGGGTGCAAGCTGAATTCTCAAGGGTAAAGAGTAATTGTGCTCAAATCAATGTCTGTGAAGCTTTCTGACCAGCTGTCAGTTCCCACAGAATTGTGATACTCCAGCGTGGTCAGGACATGCTCTGAGGCACCCTTTGAGAAGTGGCCAAGCCCTGGAAGAGGCTGCCCAGGGCAGTGCTGGAATCACTGTCCCTGGAAGTGTTCAGAAAACACGTGGATGTGCTGCTTAGGGGACATGGTTTTGTGGTGGCCTTGGCAGTGCTGGGTTGAGGCTTGGACTCCATGATCTTGGAGGTCTTTTCCAGCATTAATGACTCTGGGATTGCCAGAAGAGCTGGGCACAGAGCAAGTGGGGCAGGAAATGCTGCAATCCAAATCCCTCCCTTTCCTGAGGGGAAATATCTCCTGCTTCTCTGGTGCAAAACACACTTGGCTTCCCCGTGCTCAGCTCTCTGTGCCAAGGCAACAGAGTGTGTGTGGCTCTTTCCACAAGGGCTGGAAACACTCAGGTCATTGAATCTCCAAGGCTCTTTTGCCTTTCTTGGCCACACACGGGGATCTGTGAGCTTATCCAAAAACCAAGAGAGCTGGGCCTAACCCACCTTCAAACCAAGGACAGGAATGAGCTGTTTGTGCTCCCTGGGTAGTCTTGAGCATTCCTGAAACTTGGGGAGCTCCCAGGTGTTTGTGTCAGCAAGAGTTAGATCACGATATCATTAGATCACGAGGCTGTGCCTGGATTATCAGTGATAGGCAGTGAGAGCTGCTGCATCCCATCAGGTGTATGGATTAAGGGAATCTCTTCTGAAGTTTGCTGTCCCAGGACGAAAAAAAAAAAGGCAGAAAAAAGCGTGATTTGGATAAAAAAACCCCAACTGGAATGTGATGATCTTTAAGGTCCCTTCCAGCCTGGACCATTCTGGGATTCTGTGATAAAAAGTTCTTTACTCAGAGATTGGTGAGTAATTGGTTGCCCAGAGCAGCTGTGGCTGCCCCTGGATCCCTGGCAGTGTCCAAGGCCAGGTTGGACGAGGCTTGGAGCAGCCTGGGACAGTGGAAGGTGTCCCTGCCCATGGCAGGGGGTGGAACAAGATGAGCTTTAAGGTCCCTCCCAACCCAAACCACTCTGGGATTCCATGATCCTGGTGTTTGGGGTAGCGGACAGATAGCTTTGGACATGCCTTATCCCAAAATTCCTCTTGGGAAGGAGTCTGAAAAAACTACCCCCTCCACAAATCCTGCAACTCATTTGTCATCTAAGTGACCTTGATATTGAAAAATGAGCCTTGATGTTGGGAAATTATGGAAGTGCATGGACATCGTTTAGCTGGAGCTGCCTTGTTCAAACAGCGCGGTGAGGGTTTATTTATATCTCTATTTTTTATATATTTATTTTTTATGCAAAGATACATGCTGCTACACCATTTCAAAGGCTCTGGTGGGATGAGCATGTCCTTTGTCGGTTTCTCTCTAACTGTGATGCACCTCAGCCCTCCCTGCTGGATTCATTTGAAGTTTCTGGGTTGCAAAGCTGTGTCGAGCCCCTGATTTTCCACCTCACCTGGGTTTCCTGTGAGAAGGGGCTGGAGGCAGCCCCACAATGTTAAACCTCCCTGGATAGAGCGTCCTCACCTGCTTGTTGTTGGGAAGGAATGGGAGAAGAGGGTAAAACCAGCCAACCCGCTGCAAAATCACCTTCCTGGGCTCTGTCTCACACCTGGAAAGCGCCAGCACTCCTGGCCGGGTTTTTATCTTGGCTCACTCAAGAGCCGGTGGCGCCGAGCTGCTGTAGAGTGGCCAAACTTACTGAGAATGAATTAAAAAAGGAGGGTTTCCTAAAGAAAAAAAACGAAACCCAGCCCTAAAGCAACAGCAAACTGCTGCAAACAAACCAGCCCCCTCGGCCCCTCCTGCTCGGGCAGCGGAGCGCAGCTCGTAGCCATTATCCGCGGTGTTTTATCAGCGCCTTCGCCAGCCTAAGAGAGGGATTTGCTGTCCCCAGAGCCTTGTCTTTGGGACGTGTGTCAGAAACATCCCTAAATCTTCAAAAAAACCCACCCAGCCCTCGTCTGGCTGCGGGGCTGAGCGCCGGGCTGCTGTCAGGAGCTGTAAAAACCTGCTGATAGACAGATGGAGCGGTGTAATTACACACGGGGAGGGGGACGAGCACGCTGAAATTATTGGTGTGGGCAGACAATTAGAGGCTTTTCCAGAAGATTACCCTCTCCCTCCCATCTGTGCTCCGGGGAGGAGTTCTACGCTGGCGATGCCGTTTCTGTCCTCAGCCGTTTGCTGCCTTGCCCAAATCACGGCTCCGCGTTCCTTGGGACATCGCTGGAGCATCCCCTGGCTTTCAGGAGGAGGGAGAGGCGCTGGTGGTGCTTTGCTGGGAGTTCAGAGCCCCCCGTCATGGGTGAGGATGCCGTGGGATGCATGGCAGGGTTTCCCTGGGAAATAAACCCTCAGGAGGCTGATTTGGGGTAGGTTTGGTGATTTCCGGGTTTCTCCAGCTCGCCAGGGACATTTTCAAGCATGTTTAGACTACACGACCTTTAAAAGGTCCCTCCCCACTCCAGCTATTCGATGATTCCATGTGTGCAAGCAGCAGGGAGGGCAGGCAGCTCCCAAGGCCAGCCACAAAGGGAACAGCTTATTACAGCCCCATTTCAACCCAAATCACTATTTTTGTGTTCATTGAGTATTTATTTTCAGTATTTGATGTGCTGAGGAGTCAAACAGGAATTATTTTGGATGCCTCACCACTCTTTTTTTGCTTTATTATTTTTCTAAGCCCAAGTCAAGACATTTGATTTCAGGACTGAGGGGTTATTTCTCAACAGTTCATTTTTCACATTATGGTCACTTCGGTTTGAAAACATTGCCACTGGCCATTTGTTGAGCTTTCTGAATCAGGAAAATAATAATAGTAATAAAACAGAATACTTGGATGATTCACGTTGTCCTTTGTCAGCTTTTCTTTCTCTTGGAAAGAAGATGATAAATTAGGTGCAAACTTTCTCCCAGCTCCCATGATAACACTGGGGATGGTGTTTGTGGTGAGCCTGTAACTATTTCCTGATGTCCCACACTGTCCCTGGCTCTTACCAAACTCGTATCAAGGAGTGACAGCAGCTCCTTTGGAATGGAATCCGCGCTGACACACAAACCTGGGTATTTATCTGTGTGTAATATATTTGTTTTTCCTCTTGCCGTGTCTTAAAAGCCCTGTCAGAACCCTTTGCTTCAAAGTCCTCCAGCCAGACTTTGAGGCGATGAGAAGCCCGAGGACTCCTTTGTGTCCCGTAAATCCACGGGGAAATACAGAAATAAAATCAGGATTCAATAAACAGAATAAATTGGCATCAAAATAAATGGGCTGCAAGCAAAATATGGGAAGTGAGAGATGGGAAGAGAATTGATTACTTACGATGAAATTGGCGTTTGCAGGGTCGGGGCAGCCTTTTGCCCTTCGCCCTCAGCTGCTGCTGCAAGGGACCCTCATGTCTCTTTTGCTCCTTCTTTATGGAGCCATGAACCAAAAATGCTACTTTTGGGTGGTTTTGCTGTTTGGAGGTGCTTGAGCTCCTGGAGATTTGAGTGGCTCTGCCTGGTTGCGTACGGGTACCCAAAATTGGTATCTGTCCATTGCATTCTCCATTTTGTTCTCCAGCTTCCCACAGCCTCTCCCATAGGCCCTGCCCTTCTTCAAAAGCTCCCCAAAATCTCTTCCCTGGCCCCTGCCCTGCTTCCACAAAGCTCAGCCCCCCAAAACTTTTCCCACCCTCCTTGTCCCACTTCAAGAGGGCTCAGCCCCCCGAAACCTCTCCCATGGTGCCTGCCCTGCTCTGTCAGAGCAATTTAACTGGGATTAGATGCATGAGCGGTGCTGCTCGGTAAGGCTGGAGGGGCAGTCAGGGGTGTGTTCACCCCTCTGATCATTCCCACCACGGCTTATTTCCCTAGTTTTGTTTCTCTCCTCTTGCCTTCTGTTTTTTTCCCACCCTCCCTGGTTTGCCGATTGTCGTTTCCCCCAATTTCCCCAAGCAGGAAAAAGATCCCCACGACATTGCTACCTTCAGTCAGATAAATCTGTAAGATTCTTTGTTTTCCCTTTTCTGAGTATTTTTCCCTTCCCTTGCCTCTGCTTCTGCTCCATCCTCTTTTTCCCTACTTTTTTCATTCCACCTGAGTGGTGCCAGTCTTTAGCAGTCAATACCCTTTACATCATGCCCCATTAGAAGTAGGAAAAGGAGAATTTAGGGATAGTCCTGAAATGGGAGGAGGGATTTTCTCTGAGAAAGTTCAGCTCGCAGCCCAAATTAGAAAGAAGTCTGCCAAACACCTCCCAAGGCAGAGAGATGGATAGGGAACGATCTCTCGCTGCTCCCTAATTTACAGCCCTGACAATACGATGCCGTTAGTGAGCATCCATCTTCGTGTATAAAGGGGGGGAGGAAAAATGAAAATAATAAAAAAAAATCATTATGTGCCTTTCAGCATTGACCAGCCCGAGGAGACGCGAGTTATTCTTAAGAAAGTCGTGTATCTTCTTTACTTTGGCATCAACATAAATAAAATTACTTATCTCTCGGATTTAAATGCTCTGCACCTTTAGCAGGCAATAAATTCTTCTCTCCTGTCCCTTTATGTATTTATTTCTCGCTCCATCCTTCACCTCTGAATATGAAACTGCAGCTTCCCTCCCTGCTCCGAGCAGGGGGAGGACCCCAAAGTTTCCTCCATCCTTCCCACTCGTGTTTTCTCGTGACGGACGCGCAGTGCCGGAGCCATGTGTGGTCCTTCCCAAATCCAGCCTCACCTTTCCCTCCACCGTGAGCCCCACTGGGGCTGGCAGGGCTCTTCACTTCCCCAGGTGATGGGTCAGCCGTGACTTGCCATCACTTGGGGGTTAATTCCTGCCTGGGATGGCAGCTGGTGATGCGGGATGGGGCTGGGGGGACCCTGCTGATGCTGTGGGTGCTCCTGGGCTGCGGTCGCCACTTTAATGCCAAGGTTTGTGCCAGTCCAGGAGCGGCAGTGGAGTGGCACGGGGTGCTGGGAACACACACAAGTAGACAGAGCTCATAAACATTTCATCCCTTCTTCCCTCTCTCCTTGATGCTTGATCTGACACGACCAACTCTGCTTCGCTTTGCTTTCCCTCCTGGGTTTAAAATGGAGATAGGACGGTAAAAATAATCATTGTCTTGGAAACTCACATGAATCCTCGTCATGGTGAAACCATAAAGTCCAAACTGCTGCTTTCGGGTGGGACAAGGTGGAACTGGTTCATGGAATCATAGGATAGTTTGGCTTGGAAGGGCCCTGAAAGATCATTTCATTCCAGTCCCTCTTGTTCCCACAAGGAATGGCTCAGCCCTGAACCAAGAGTGGGGAAGTGCATCCCTATATCCCATTGGCATCATCCCATTGAGCAGGCAAAATAAATCCCTCTGGAAACCCCACATTTTTCTCAGAACGAAATTCAAGCAGAGAACCCTGAATCCCAGGATATCTTTTGTCAGGAAGATTTTGCTCTTGCCCTTGGAAATCCAGAGGGGTTTGGGATGAGCAGTTTGCCTCACATGTAGAACTGCAGCAGGAAACAGGCCACTTACCGGCACTGATATTTTTTTTTTTTTTTTAAATTTAGAGTCCGTGTTTTCCAAAGGCTTCTCTTTCTTTCCCAACCCAAAATAACCTGGCAGCAATGACATTTTAACGGGAAATTAAATGAAAACATTTATTTTGAATTGACATTTTGACTTGAAATGCTGATTTGTTCCGGATTTTTAAGCCAGAGAGCAGCAACGCACGGTTGTTGTAAATGACAAAAAAAAGGAGGAATATATCAAAAAATAACCACGAACTCCTGGGACACGTCAGGGACAGAGAGGGGACATTTGGCTCCTGGGGAGTTCTGCAGGGAGGGACACAGGAGCCAGACTCAGCTTCTGCACCAACCCACCTTTGCATCTAACTTGAAACAAGCAAAAAAATGGCAGTTTTCTGTTTTGATGAGAAAGCCAGAAATTTCCGTGAGGCGCGGAGAGCGGGAATCGATTTTTCCCATCTGCCGTTCCCCGCCACCTTCAGAGGATGATACTGTTGATGTGTTGAGGTTTTGCCTTCTTTAAATATCACTGGTATTTATTTTCATTACTCGCTCTTAATTCTAACGAAGCTGAAGTCTCCTCTGTGCCCTGGTGGGGAATTTATCCCAAAAAAGCATCTAGAAACGTTCGGTTTCTTGGTCTGCAAACATCCTTTCATCTCTCCAGCATCCCATCTGTCTGTCTAGCTGCTCCTCCACCGCTTCCTTCCTCTTCCCTGTGATCGCAGCCACCACGACCTGTGAAATGAACATTTTCATAAAATCTTCGTTTGCATTTCAAACAAGGCAGAGGCACAGAAACCCACAGGAAAGGAGAAAAAAAGCACAAAAACCAACTTTGCTTTCTCGGTTCCTCCTCATTTCTCACATCTGAAGAGATTATTAAACATGTCTAAAGGTAAAATCTCAACTCCTCCCTACGTGCTTCCAATGGAAATAGTTTTCCTTGGATGTTCTCTTCCCCTCAGCCTCTTCTGGTACACTTTGAGTGGGCTTTTGTGCTGCTGTGATGAATTTGTGTGATGTTGCCCTCTAATGGCTGATCAACAGGAATTTTAGGAGCCCAGCCCAAGAAACCCTCCTTTATTTTCTTGGGAGAAATGGTGGGAGTTTGGAGATAAAAGGTCTGGGAGGGTTCTCTTTACCCAACAGAGGAGTGGGAAATGCACATGAAACTCTCGTTGAGTTGCCTCTCCAACCCCCTTGTCACTCATCCCTCTACCCCAAAATAGAAAGAACCAAAATTAGCTATTTAGGAAGGCATTTTTCCCCCCCACAAGCCCTTTCTTGGCTGCCTCCACCCTGCAGGAGGTCCTTGAGGACCTCAGCAGATGGCTCCCGGCACCGCAGCCTTCCGACGCGAGCTCCTGCACTCCTTTCCCTCTTTGAAGGAGGGAAAACATTTTGACTTGAACTTTCATACATAATGATGAGGGTTGGTTACCCAAATCCACACATTTTCTTTAGTCGTTTTCATTTACTACTGTTTTAAATTATTTCACAGNCAAGGTGGAACTGGTTCATGGAATCATAGGATAGTTTGGCTTGGAAGGGCCCTGAAAGATCATTTCATTCCAGTCCCTCTTGTTCCCACAAGGAATGGCTCAGCCCTGAACCAAGAGTGGGGAAGTGCATCCCTATATCCCATTGGCATCATCCCATTGAGCAGGCAAAATAAATCCCTCTGGAAACCCCACATTTTTCTCAGAACGAAATTCAAGCAGAGAACCCTGAATCCCAGGATATCTTTTGTCAGGAAGATTTTGCTCTTGCCCTTGGAAATCCAGAGGGGTTTGGGATGAGCAGTTTGCCTCACATGTAGAACTGCAGCAGGAAACAGGCCACTTACCGGCACTGATATTTTTTTTTTTTTTTTAAATTTAGAGTCCGTGTTTTCCAAAGGCTTCTCTTTCTTTCCCAACCCAAAATAACCTGGCAGCAATGACATTTTAACGGGAAATTAAATGAAAACATTTATTTTGAATTGACATTTTGACTTGAAATGCTGATTTGTTCCGGATTTTTAAGCCAGAGAGCAGCAACGCACGGTTGTTGTAAATGACAAAAAAAAGGAGGAATATATCAAAAAATAACCACGAACTCCTGGGACACGTCAGGGACAGAGAGGGGACATTTGGCTCCTGGGGAGTTCTGCAGGGAGGGACACAGGAGCCAGACTCAGCTTCTGCACCAACCCACCTTTGCATCTAACTTGAAACAAGCAAAAAAAGGGCAGTTTTCTGTTTTGATGAGAAAGCCAGAAATTTCCGTGAGGCGCGGAGAGCGGGAATCGATTTTTCCCATCTGCCGTTCCCCGCCACCTTCAGAGGATGATACTGTTGATGTGTTGAGGTTTTGCCTTCTTTAAATATCACTGGTATTTATTTTCATTACTCGCTCTTAATTCTAACGAAGCTGAAGTCTCCTCTGTGCCCTGGTGGGGAATTTATCCCAAAAAAGCATCTAGAAACGTTCGGTTTCTTGGTCTGCAAACATCCTTTCATCTCTCCAGCATCCCATCTGTCTGTCTAGCTGCTCCTCCACCGCTTCCTTCCTCTTCCCTGTGATCGCAGCCACCACGACCTGTGAAATGAACATTTTCATAAAATCTTCGTTTGCATTTCAAACAAGGCAGAGGCACAGAAACCCACAGGAAAGGAGAAAAAAAGCACAAAAACCAACTTTGCTTTCTCGGTTCCTCCTCATTTCTCACATCTGAAGAGATTATTAAACATGTCTAAAGGTAAAATCTCAACTCCTCCCTACGTGCTTCCAATGGAAATAGTTTTCCTTGGATGTTCTCTTCCCCTCAGCCTCTTCTGGTACACTTTGGGTGGGCTTTTGTGCTGCTGTGATGAATTTGTGTGATGTTGCCCTCTAATGGCTGATCAACAGGAATTTTAGGAGCCCAGCCCAAGAAACCCTCCTTTATTTTCTTGGGAGAAATGGTGGGAGTTTGGAGATAAAAGGTCTGGGAGGGTTCTCTTTACCCAACAGAGGAGTGGGAAATGCACATGAAACTCTCGTTGAGTTGCCTCTCCAACCCCCTTGTCACTCATCCCTCTACCCCAAAATAGAAAGAACCAAAATTAGCTATTTAGGAAGGCATTTTTCCCCCCCACAAGCCCTTTCTTGGCTGCCTCCACCCTGCAGGAGGTCCTTGAGGACCTCAGCAGATGGCTCCCGGCACCGCAGCCTTCCGACGCGAGCTCCTGCACTCCTTTCCCTCTTTGAAGGAGGGAAAACATTTTGACTTGAACTTTCATACATAATGATGAGGGTTGGTTACCCAAATCCACACATTTTCTTTAGTCCTTTTCATTTACTACTGTTTTAAATTATTTCACAGCCTTGCAAATCTCCTCGTGACAGCCAGAGCCCAGGCAGGGAAAGGGAGAGAGAGCAAAAAAACCCCACTAAGCGTTCATTTCTCACATAATATATTCCAATCCTGTTAGGTCGTGCTGGTGAAGGTAATATTTCTGGCATTCATTTAATGAAATTGACAGTGATGAATGGTTAATTATACAAATTACATTCTTATTAAATCCCCTGGAATCACTGCCTTAGAAAGTCTTAGCTATGGACTTCTCGTGCTAGATACTTATTTTTTTTAGGAGCATCTTTACTGCTGGCTGCTGCAAAACCGTCTTCCAAAAAACCTTGAAAAGCATTAAAAATCCCCTAGTTAAGTCAATTACTGCAGATAAGTTAATCTTAATGGGATGCTTAAACCCTGTCCTTGCATGAGTTTAGTTTTCATCCCTCTCTCTCAGCTCTGGAGGCGCTGGAGAGAAAAGTTTTCCGACGATTGTTGTGACAAATGGATTAAGAGTGAATAAACAGGGCTGGATGCAAAATTTGCATTCAGACTGGTTTTTGGCAGAATTTTCTCCCCGAGCTGGCAGTGAGATTTCCCATTTTGGGGTGGAGAGCAGCAGGATGCCTGTGTGTGTCCCACTGGATCGGTCACTGGATGGGGATGCGGTGCCCTGGGAACTGTGCGCTGCTGATAAAGAATCGTAGAACCATGGGATCATTTCGGTTGGAAAGGCCCTCTGAGACCATCGAGTCCCACCATTAGCCCAGCACTGCCATGTCCACCACCAAACCTTGTCCCCAAGTGCCACATCCACACGGCTTTCCAACACTTCCAGGGAAGTAGCACCAAACTCCTCTTGGCAGCTTGACCCCTCTGTGAGGCAGACAAAACCAGCCACAGGCAAACCTGATTTTCCAGGAAGCGTTTTTAGGAAGGGAAGGCACGAACCTTTAACCCCTGCTTATTCCCAGGGTGTTAAATCCCACCCCAAGCCCTCCAAACACATGGAGTGGTTGTAACTGAGGAGCACAGGATGAGCTGGCATTATTAACGGGAGTAAATGTAATAAATAGACTGTTAAGTTAAGCAAGTTTTCAGCTTCAGCAGTGAGAGTGGCCATCTATCTTGCATGGCTTTCTGCATGCTTCATTACCACGTGTAACCACACTGGAAAAATCAGCTTTATCCCTTCTAATTAGATGATAAGTTCCCTAAGATGTGTGTTAGTGCTGCCAGGCACCTGACGCTCCGCAGCGGCGCCCACTCCCCGCAGCTCCCGGGGAAATTTATTACCCAGCCTCATATTAGACTTAAGTTAACATCACTTAATCTTCTTACTCGACAGAGTTATGTATGAGGCACTCAGGATATATTGGCCAGGATTTAGGGACTCTGAAAGGGGGGAGCTGTGCCAGGGGGGTAGAGGGGGGTGGAGTGCTCTGGAGGTGATCGGGATGCACTTATTTCCCCATCCCCGTATTTCTGCCAATGTCCCAAAGGGACAGAGCATCTTCTGCAGCTTCTGTTTACTCTTTAACTAAACTTCAGTCTGGTTTTGTCTGGCTCAATCCAGAGAACAGCAGCAATCAGTAATTAAGAAAGAAGCCATGACCTCTTTGAGGAGGGAGGAGGACGTGGGGTGTTGTTGGGCACAAGCAGAGCGTCACCAAAAATCAGAAGTCCTCTGGTGTAGGCTGCGGAATAGGGTTCATCAGGTCCAAAAACTACGGCTGCATCACCCCCTGCTCACAGCAGCCCTCTGGTGCTGGGCTGGCCCCAAGTGCTTTCAGCCCAGAGAAAAACAGGCATTGTTTTCTCCTTATTTTCCACCTAATTTTCCAGGGAGGCTGGAGATGCACAGAGGTTGCAGGGAATTGTCACAACTGAACAACTTGTTTTGATTTGGATTTGGGCTTTCATCCATCTCCCTCCTCCCTTCTCCCCAGGACCTGTGTCTCCATGGCAAAGTGCTGAACCCCTGGTGCCTGCTGGGGCCTGGAATAAGCCAAAGGCAGGAGAAATGATGGAGCTGCCATCACATCTCCCTCTTTTGACTCAATAAGCTTCATAATCTCTGTATAACCACCTATATCACACCAAGACAGGAGGAGCAGGGGGAACTTTATGAGCTGGTTAGAGCAGGCAACTCCATCACCAACCATGACTATTATTATAAAATATTCTGGAAGTTAACTCAATAAAAAAACTAATAATGAGAGGAACCATCTCTGCCTTTGTTTATGGCTTCTTTAAGTGTATAAATGAGCACGAGGTGATTAATGAGGGTGATCTGAGAGAGAAAGATTTGCATGCACAGTGCTTGAATTATTTCCTTATTGCATGTGCTTCCCAGCCCCTCTGTTTATTGTGCTGCTCTACGCTATTTAATACGGAATGACTAAAGTTATGAGATCCTATTTATTCCACCTGACACTGTCCCCTCTGCCAGCTCAGCCCCTGGGACAGATAGCGCATGCACAATGAATTCAGAAAATATATTAAAAAGCAATTATAAACTCCCTGCCTTCGGTGTCCTGGCCTTATTCTTCACAGCGCTCCCTGAGCATTTGCATAATGTCTACAGGCTCTTGTGGAGTTATCAAAACACGAGGAGTCTCTCTCTTATTTTCAAGAACTGATGGATTTAGGAGTTAAAGGTTGCCAAAGGTGCCTTGGTACCCTCCTCCTCCGCGCCCTGGTAAATGTTACTGGTGCCAGTAGCTCATTCCCTGCGCCACCAGCCACCCCAGGAGATGGTGGCAGCCGGAATTTTGCCGGCTCAGCGCATGTTTCTTGCATTAAGCAACGTCCTTTGCTCTTCCCATCATGATGGCTCTGATATTAGAATTTCATTATCTTCCTGGGCTGCTCTCCTCACTGCTTTCTGCTTTATAGACTTCTCAAAACCTCTCCAAGGGACAGGAAGAACATCAGACAGAGCCTTTCCTAGATGATGGGTAATTTTTCTTGCCTCTCAGACATTGCAGGGTAAGATCCTGTTGACTGCGAGCTGGATTTCATCACTTCACCTCTTGGCTCTTTCTCCAGAGCTCTTCGACAGGGAATTCCTAATCCACACTGGATGTGCTCCTGGTGCAGGTGTGGCACTGGGAGCATCCTGCACATCCATGGCCTACCAGTCAAACACCATTTACCCCAGTCAGCCCTGCAAGGGGGACGGGCACCAAAGAGCCAGAAACACAACTTAGGGGCTTTTTGAGGTTGTAACAGCACATTTTGTGGTTTCAACGAGATTTTGGGGTTAAAGTGATGGTTAAACCGGGGTGTTTCACCATTTATAACTGGGAAAAACTGCAACAAAATCAGTGCAACTTCACCCGGTTGCGCTGGAAAAACTTCTCACCTGGGTATCCCACTGGTTTGTTATTGATGTCTTCTCTTATGCATAATAAAACATGGATATGTTGCAAATCCGAGGTGGTGTTGAACCAGCTGGCACCGTGTGTCTCCATCTAATTATACACAGTCCTTTGGGTTTCATTCCAGCTCCGCCATAATTCTCTTCCGCAGGATTTTAACTCACTCCCGGCACAAAACGCTTCATCTCCGTTAAAAGTGAGGGTGCGAGCAAATAAATTAGCATTTCAGGAAGTACTTGAAGGCTTTCACAGCCTGTCTTTCCCCAGAAACTGTTTATCAAGCATCTTAATACCGACCAATTTGTACACCTCAAAAATACATTTATTCTGTAAATTGTTTATAGAAAACCAACAGAAGGAAATGGGCTTTGCTGCTATTGAATTCATTAGTAGCAGACTGGCTGATTGCTTTTATTCCTCCTAACCTATTGTGTATTTGATTTGCTTGGAATATTTGATATACCTCAACGCTGAATGGGTTCTGTGCCGGGGGTTTCAGGGAGTTAAATCAGCCCCAAACTGAGGAATCAGACGGCGCCGCTGCTTTTTGCCCCACACGTTGGTTTTGTTGGAATACGTGAGAAAAGATGCAGGGTTCCCAGAGCAGCTCTGTCTGCCCCATCCTGGAAGTGTCCAGGGCCAGGTTAGACAAAGCTTGGAGCAACCTGGGATAGTGGGAGGTGTCCCTGCCCATGGCAGGGGCTGGGATGAGAGGAGCTTTAATGTTCCCTCCAACCCAAACCATTCTGGGATTCTGTGACAAGTTGAATTATCTTGTTTATCACCACTGTTCTCTTGCAGTTTTCCCCTTCTGCGAAGCTCCTCTGCATCCCTGTCCCACCCAGAGCTGTGGGTTCACTCAAACATTTGTGTTTGGCACTGCCTTGGGGACAGTTCGGGGAGAGGTGGCAGGACCCGTTTTTGGTGGTGTTTTTTGTCACTGTGGGTTTGCCTCTGGGGACACTCTTCATATCCCTTAATTCTTCCTGGCTGCTCAGGTTTTTATTGCTCCTTCAGAAGAGGGGGAAAGGCCCTGAGAAAACACTTCCAAACTGGTGTCTCCTCCCATCAGGCACCCGGGGCTGCTGGGGGAGCAGGCACAGTGGGCAGTTCCAGGTGCTTGGGAAGAGCAGCTCTGTGAGGAGCAGCTTCCCAGGGCTGCGTGAGCTGGTCTGAGTCACCCCAAACAACTGGGTCAGGCATGGAAAACTCACTGAGGAAATGAGGCCGCCCTTGGATTTCGCTGCAGGCCGGCCTGGGGCTCTGCTGAGTGTCCCCAGCCCTGGCCATCCCCACCCCCTGCCCTGGCTCCCACACCTGCACCCAAAGGGCCACCTGCAGAATGTCTGGGAGCAGATCCTGTGGGTTTACCCATGGGGTGGGTGCTGCCACAGGATGCTTTGCCCCTCTCTGCCCAAAGTCACCAAATCATCACCTGAAATTCCGTGGTCCCCTTCTCTCCAGAGCTCTCTCCTTGCGAACTGCGTGTTCTGGAGAGCAGGTCGAGGTCTGAACGCTGCTCTTGCTGCCAGTGCCTGATGTTTATAGGACCCAGGCTGTTGATCTGTGCTTGTATTTGCACGTTTCACTGTGTTTAACCCAGTTTGTAACAGGGCTCACCTGCTGGTTTGGGTGCCGTGACCTCCAGGGTGTGAGAAGGCTCCCCAAAACTTACTTGCTGTCCCTGGCGTCTTGTTCTGCTGTCCTGTATTGAGGGATCTGAGGAAGAGGTGAGAGTAACAGAGTTCCTGGGCTGGAAATAAGCCCCAAACCCCATTTTTTTGTGATTCAGTTGGAATTCTGGTCCCACAAAAGAGTAAGTACAGGATCCACTTTGACCCAGGAGCTGCTACATCCCTCCTGTGTGTGGAGCACCTCTGTCCTCACTGCCTCCTCCATGCCATGCGGGGCAGGGTCCTATGGGAAACTTTCACCCCTGATCCCACAGCACCGGGTTCGTGTTCAGGACATGGTGGGCAGGAGAGCTCTGTGGTCACAGTTCTGGGCATCTTTCATCAATCCCTGCCTGTTCTGTGTGTGCAGAGGAAGGGGTTTAAGAGGAGATCGATGGCGCTGAATCTGAGAAGCAAAGGGAGACTTTCACCTCCAGGGCTCCAGAACAAACCCCTGGAAAGTCAATCCATCAATTATTTGCATTTCCCCCCTCCCCAGTACCCTTCACTTCCATTTTCTTCTCCTCCAAGGCACTGGGATTGAATTTGAGTGCGTGAGTGAATAAAACATGTATGTTTGGCTGCAAAATACATAATACCGTAGGGAATAATTGAAGGGAAGCAGGACAGGGGCCACGTGTTCCTTGGCAGGTACCTCGTAATTTCCCAAAGCAAAGGGGCAAGGTCACTCCCAAGGGTCAGAGATACCATAAAAATAATTTTTCTCCCCAAAACTCTGAGTGGGCCCTCAGCAGAGACTCATCTTTTGCTGCCGTGGCTTTGGGTTTGGTGGAAGAGAGATGGCACAGGGAGAGGATGTGCTTTCACTGGGGGGAGGGTGTTGGCTACTGGTTCATGTCAGTGATGCAATTTTAATGTAAAGGAGCGTCTGTGTTTTCCCAGTCACACAAAATCCCCTATGGACGTTTACACAGACTCCCCAATATCACATCAGCTGCGTGCACACAGCCGTGTGCATCCCTGCCGCCATCCTTCCCAAGGGTGATCCAGAGCTCCAGGCTCGGATACGATCCTTTGCAACACCTTTTGTGCCCTTTGCATCCACCTGCGCTAATGGTTGCACTCAGTGATCTCAGAGACTTTTTCCAGCCTAAAAAATTCCATGGTCTTCAGCTCCTTGCTAAAAGCCAAGTGGAGAAAGCAGCAGGGAGAGGAGGAAGGAAGCGACCGGGACTGTCTGGCTTCAAAAAGAAGAGGAGGGAATGCAGGGGAGCAGGGTGGTGTTGAGGGGGGTGGAAGGGTGGCCTTTCTCAGCCAGTCAAAGTTTGCAGGGAAACAAACAAAGCCTCTTCCAGAGCCTGAGCCTCCAGTGAAGGGAGGCATTTAGCTCCTTGGCTGGGCTCCTGTGGAAGCCTTGGCGTGACCCACTTGGGAGAGCAGGAGCCAGCAGGAGGCTTGTCCCCCTCTTTGAATAGCAGCAAATGGGAGAAGGAAAATAAAAACAGAAGAAAGAGGCAACAGTGCTTGGGAGAGAATTTTGACAGTGGGAAAGAATATTGGCTTCAAAGGATTAATCCTGTCTTTTTTCCCCTTCTTCTATCCAAAAAACCCCTCATCCCTGCACTGCTCCAAAGGGGGATGTTTGCACCTGTCTGGGGCATTGTTCTGTCTCCATTCTTCCTGCACCTAGGCTAGCAAAAATGCAGGTGTTCTTCTCCTCCTTCTTCAGTCAAATCCGGATCAGTTCTGGGGGTCTGGGGCATTTGCTGGGGGAGCAGGGAAGTGTGGGTGCAAGCAAACCCCGATCTCCTGCACTGCTGTGGGGTGGGCAGGGCACACCTGGAGTGCCACAGTCCTGCCCAGCAGTGGAACAGCTGAATGGTGAGGGCATGGCGGGTTTAATTCCCCATCCCTTTCTCTTCCCTCTTTGCACGCTGGGGAAGGAAGGGAGGCTCGGCAAAGGAAAAGGGTGGATCCACCCCAAAGCTGTGGTCTTGTTTTCCATCGGAGAGAGACAAAACTTTCTGCTGAGCTCAACTTCAAAGGCAAGCGCCGAGCCTGGAGATATTCATTTCAGAAATTCATGTACAGCTGCATTAGTTCGGGGCTTCACATGTTTTATCCACTTGTCACGATTAGACATTATTATTGTTGCTGCAAACAGAGATGGCTGAGAGATAATAATTCTTTATGAGCCTCCCGTCACAATTAATGTCAGCTCCATACTTGTCCATTTACTGAGTTTTAAGCTAATCATTCCTTATATGTGTTTCAAGCCTTTAGTGAAGTACAAATAATTTGAACTAATTAGCTTATTAAAAGAAGGGAATGAAAACAAATGGCACATGAATGAATTGTGAGATTTCGTATGGAATTAATATCTCACTAATACATGTGGATTTGGTAAATTCATTATGCATTCATAATCAGACCTGATGAATCACCTAGCTAATTCAGGAGTAATTAGGCATGAACCACTGACACTTATTTAAAGTGCGACCAAACTACTTGGCTCCATCCTAAAGACTCAATTACTGTCTCCAAGGCACAGGGAGGCACGGCTGTGTTCCCTGTGAAAGCTGCCAGGGTGACACAGTGAGACCCTCTGGGATTTGTGGTGGTGCTCTGAGAGATCAGGTGTGAGGGTGTCCCCACTTCCAGCCCGGCAGCTCACACCAGGAGGTATCTGTGCCCCCTTTCCTGGAATTAACAGTGCCACTGCTACCCTTGGAACCAGCTCGTTTTTCACTCCTTGGCAGTTGATGCATTAGCAATCCTTGCAGTTATTTATTTTTTGTATTACCCTTATGGCTCGTGCAGTGCAGCACTTTGCTTGTCCAGCACCCCACGGAATGCGGGGCTGATCCAGCCCCTGGCCCAGCCAGCCTCGGAGAGGGGTCAGGCACTCAGGGAAGCAGGGATCCACAGAGGGGACGTGGGGACACAGTCCCAGCCAGCCAGAGGGTGTTGGAGGTGTTGAGGCAAAAGGAAGAGCTGGAGGAGCCCCGGCTGAGAGTCACAGGGGGTGGGAGGGGCAGAAAAAGCACCGAGGGTGTGACAGGAGTGTGGTGGGAAGCGTGGAATCAGCTGGCATTAGGGATGGGAGGAGCAGCCGTGTCACCAGGAGGGCAGAGCACGACGCCAGTGACCTTTGAGCTGGGATTCAGGCAGGACATGAGCAGGGAGAGTTTGCATTGCAAAGGTCAGAGGAGAGGGCTGTGGTACCCAGGGAGGAAGGCTCAGGGGAGGGCGATGGAGGGGGAGGATGGTGCAGGAAGGCTTTGTGGGGAGAGGAGCAGGATCCTGAGCCTGAGGTAACTGTGCATGTGGATTAGGAAACAGTCTGAAGAGCTCTGCAGCAGCTGGGTTGGGCTTGACCTGATGGTGAGGCATCCCCGAGGAGAGGCAGGGTGGCAGCTGGGGCCAGGTGGGAAGCACCCAGGGCTCCCTCTGTGCCAGATATCTTCCGCGGCTGAACGGAACCTCCGCTGCAGATCCGTGACTCATCTGCCTCCAGGTACCAAATTTGTGTTTGCAGATAAGATTACCCAGGGATTAATTGTAGAGGGAGAAGAGAAGTGTAGATTAGTCATCCCTTGAGAACAGACATAGATCAACAGCATTTAGAATTACCTTTGGGTGTTTAACAGCCACGGATCACCAGAGTACCTGAACACCTACCATGTAAAATCAACAGTCTCATTAATTATGAAAAATAATTCATGTCACACCAATCTAAACCCACTAAAATTTCTTCTGCATTCATCCCAGAGGCGGCTGTATCACTGCTGCACTCGCCCCAGGGCCAGCAGAATGTCTTGAATACCATTTCTTCCTACACCTTCTGCAGAAAGCCGGGGTGGGAAGGCCTGGCAGCAGCGCATTTCCACGGCTTAATCCTCCCTTTTGCAGGAACTGCTCCTGCTGAGAGCCCTGGTGGCTTTCAGAGCCAGGAATGCATCTTGGATGTCTCCACCCGTGGGTGTCCCTGCAGTCACCTCTCCGTGCACCCAAGCTGCCCCTGGTCCTGCAGCAGTGGGAGAGGCTGGATTTGCCCTGCACTGGGTGTGTGTCCACAGGTGCTCGATGATTCCCACCCCTAGAGATGGACAGAGCTCAGCACCTCCAACATTCCACCCCTCACAGAATCCTGGGAGCGGGCTGCATAGATTGGGAGCTTTGGTTACGCTTCTCAGAGCACGTGCGTGACAATAGGATCTTTCCTTACCTACCAGAAGGAAAACAAAGTGGGAAATCACATTCCAAACAAAGTGGGAAATCACATTCCATGCACGCCAAGGGCAGGAGCTGCCCGGATCCACCAGGAGGGCTGTGCCCCGCTCAGCTCCCGCCGGGTACTTGCGATGCCGCGCGCGGATCCGAGCGTGGTGCAATCACCAAGAATAAACAGTAGCAATTACTTAATACTTGTGGTGATGGAGTATTGAAAATTAGCGCCGGAGTTAAGCGCTAATAAGACACGTAACACACCGTAAGCCTGCGAATTTTATAGAGTAGAATCAAGAGTAAATAAAATTACAATTTAAACAAAGGCAGATAATTTAATTATCTTGTAGGCACAGTACTAAAATTTGGAGTGATTGGCTAATCAATACGTTATTACACAATGCAGCAATGCAACCTGCCTGGGAGCTGGTAGGAAATGGATGCTCAGGAATCGGAGCAAGTCTGATTGCTCTGGGGTGGTGAGAGCCAGCAGTGCCAGACCCTGGCAGGTCCCTGGGGCTGGGATGTCTGGGAAGCATCGTTAGCCTTCCAAGGGTACCCATGGGAGCAGAGGTGGAAACACAGAATCACTGAGGTTGGAAAACCTCTCTGAGATCATTGAGTCCAACTCTTCTCCAGGCACTGCCAAGGCCACCACTGTCCCCAAGTGCCACATCTGCAGTTTTTGAACACCTCAAGGGATTGCAATTCCACCATTGCCATGGGCAGCCAGTGCCAGTGCCTGACCAAATTCCAGAGGGTTGGAGTTGCAGAAGGAAGCAGCATTAGGTGCTTTCTCTGCTCTCTTCATGTGGTTTTTTGATTCGCAAGTTTGCAGCACTTTGACATTTAAATTTGACATTTAAATTGGACTTTCTGGAAATGAGCAAAATGAGGGAGATAGGCACAGCTCTGAGAGCAGCAAGGAACTGCCACCTGCAAATGCGTGTGTAAAGCCCTTCCCCAGAGCAGCAACGCAGCCATGGTGTGTCCATGCATGTCCATGGACAGTGCAATGCCAGCCTTCACCATCAAAATGCTCGCAAGATTTTTGGAGCTCTCCTGCCTGCGTCCCCTGCCTCAGGTGGCCTTCCAGACAAGGGGACAAGTCTTGTTTTCCCTTGCTGTCTCTTTGTATCAAGCCTTGAGGTTTGTTCTCCATCCTTGCTGTCCTCCAGGCACGGCAAGGAAGCACCACTTCTCAAGGTCATCTGAGCTCACAACCCTTTAGCACCCAGAGATTGCAACCCCTGAAGCTCCTGAATATCCCTGTCCACATGAGACACGCAGGACAGTGCTGTCCCCTCCCACGCATCCCATGGAAACTGTGCACGATGAGTGCTCCTCTATGGAGGGCTGTGAACTCTTGGCACGAGAGCCCTCCGTGCTCCCTTGGAGAAAAGACACCTGAGGCCATAAGGACTCTGAGATAAGCAACCCACCTTAGGTTATGGTGACCAAGTGAACCACCCCCAGCATGCCTTGCTTCTTTATGGTAATACCTTCTACCCAGTTGGCTAACTGGTTTCTACCCCACCCCCTGCCTTTCCTATAAAAGGGCCTGGGTCTGCCCTGAAATCAAGGAAGGTTGTCTCTGGCCTTCCTTTCACAGAGACTGCTGGACAATTAAAGCTACCTCTGTGGAACTGCCATACGAGGCTCC